>JAJLWW010000007.1:0-297474 GCA_030570935.1 Geotrichum klebahnii | reverse complement strand
AAAAAAAAAAAAAAAAAAACTTTACAAGCTGTAAAATCAAACAGAACAAAAAAAATAACAAAACAGGTACAAAAAAAAAAAAAGTTAAAAACCAGGTAAGAAATCAAATAAATCAATCAGAATAAAACGAGGGCAAATAGGTGAAGTAGCGAGAAAGAGAAGGAAAGAGACCATTAATGAGAATCAGGCGCTCTTCTCATGAAAACACCAAGACACTAGAGCGAGTAATCCCTGATAAATATCCAAATCAGATAATATAACAAGAAGAAAAAAATCAACGAAATAAGAAAAAGTAAAAAAAGAACTTGATATAAAAAGGAAAAAAATAAAATAACATCACAGGTCATAGCACTGAAACAGGAACAAGGAAATTATTAGCGTGGTTGTTGATTATAAAAGCCTTGTTGCCTTTGCTGAGTTTGCTGAAAATTGCCTTGTTGGCCATTACCATAGTATCCTTGACCTGGTTGCTGCTGCTGCTGCTGCTGCTGCTGAAACTGTTGTTGATATTGTTGAGGTATAGGCTGCTGCTGTTGCTGTTGCATAACGTTAGGGCCAGTGGGAATATGATTTTGCTGAGCATGTTGATTGTACTGTTGTTGCGGGTGGCCGTTATGCTGGTTATTGTGGTATCTGTGCGAATGGTGTTGAGTGGTTCTGGGGAGCTCTTGCATAGGGAAAGGACGAGGAATCGATTCTTCTGATTCAGCAACATAAAGAGAAGTATCGATCTGAGAAGGAATTGGCTTTATCTCAGTTCCTAATTCTTGTTCAATCTTGTACAAACTGAAACGATCATTCCAATTGATGAGATTGATGGCGAGACCTAAGTGGCCAAATCGTCCAGAACGACCAATACGATGGAGGTAAGTCTCCGCATTTTTGGGGAAATCAAAATTGATAACAACATTAACTGCTTGAATATCAATACCACGAGTCAACAGATCTGAACAGACAAGATTTCGGCAGTTTCCATTTCGAAACTCATGAAAAACTCTGTTACGATGACTTTGCAGCATTTTAGCATGAGAGTAGAAACAAGAATAGCCAAGTTCGGTGATTTTTCGTGCCAGTAATTCTACTCGATTTGTTGAATTGCAAAATATGATAGATTGATTGATTTGCAATTTAGAGAACAAAGTGTTTAAACAGTGGAGCTTTTGTTTTTCTTCTACAAAAGCATAATACTGAGTGATACCTCGAAGGGTGAGCTCGTCCATGAGATTGATTTCGTATGGCTTGTTCAAATGTTTATCCATGAAACTTTTAACAACGAGAGGGAATGTGGCACTGAAAAGAAGGATCTGTCGGCTACTAGGGAAATGTGCCAGTAATTGTTCAATAATGGGAGTGAATTCAGGACTGAGAAGTTTATCAGCCTCGTCCATGATAAACATGGGGCATTCAGAAAAATCAACGACATTTTTGCCAGCTAAGTCAAGAACACGTCCTGGGGTTCCGACCAAGACGTGGACAGCGTCGTTCAAACGAATGATATCATCCTTTAGCGTGGTTCCACCAGTTGTGACCATAACATTGAGACTCAGATGCTTGCCCAGGGTTCTGCACACTTGGGATGTTTGGAGAGCCAATTCACGGGTAGGAACAAGAATTAAGGCTTGGATTTTTGATGATTTAGGGTTGACTTGTTGAAGAGCAGGAATTACAAAAGCGGCAGTTTTGCCAGTACCATTTTTGGCACGAGCGAGAATATCTCTACCAGCCAGGGCGATTGGAATGGCTTCTTCTTGGATAGGAGATGGCTTTTCAAATCCAGCTTCAAAAATTCCCATTAAAAGTTCGCGTTTCAGATAAAAATCCTCAAATCCATTTCCTTTGGTAGCAGTGACATCTTCGGTCTGCGGTCGAGAATCCTTAGCAGGTAGATTTAAATCTTTTTTCCAGTCACTTAAATCGGCCGACATTGTGAATTTATGATTGATTGATTGATTGATCGATTGTGATGGATTTGACACAGAGTATTGAAATAAGTTAATTAGAGCTTTACTAAATAAATTTGCTCTTTAGAAAGAAGAAAAATAAGGTAGAGATCAACTGGATCGATTTAATAATTTCGAGATAACTAGATATCTTGATATCTTGATGGATAAATAATAGATGGAAGTAGTATGGCGAAAGGATCGCAGAGAGAAAAAGGAAGTAGTCGAAACTCTATAAATGAGAGTGGAAAAAAACCAGAGTATAAAAATAAGAATCAGAGTATAGAAATTTTAATTGAAATTACAGAAAAGATGAAAGATAATAGGCGTTTGAGGTGGTGATGAAAGGTGAAGGTGTAGAGGAGGAAGAAGGAAAATTTTTTTGGTGTTGAAAAATAAAACGGTTGGTGGTGATGAATATGGGAAATATGTGAATATAGTGTGTGAATGGTATAGAAACTTTAAAAGTAAGTCAATTAGCAAACTTCTGGTATATGACAGCAACCCATAATATGAAGAACCATTGAAAGAAGTTCCAATAGATCTGTATCAAATTGATCTCAATTTTTGGATCGAATCCTTAGCCCTGAGGACGATTCTCTATTGAAGGAGGTCCGAACACTAAGTCTGCACCATCAATGTACTGAGAAAATATCACGGTAAATATTACATAATAGAGTGACATAATCAGCATTAATAATGTCTTATGTCTTATGTACTAAGTTATATGTCATAATTTAGATTTAGTTTGATAAGGGAAAGCGAAATTAAACGTGAGAGAAAAAATAAACATAAAAATAAGCTTATTAAAAAATAAAAATAGAACTAAGGATCGAGTATATACTAATTATAACCACTTATTAATAATAGATGGAACCATACACACAAAGTATTACATTCATCATATCCCATCTATGTTTTTAAATCTCCAATACCTAGAAGTATCATAATACCACAGCTACGATCTGTTTCCATGAAATACTTATTGGTTCTTCTCTTCTTTATCTGTCATTCTAGTCCTGTTTTCTGAACCTCTAGTGATTGCCAATATTCCATCTTAGTTATTGTCTCCTTCTGTAAAGTCATTTCCTTTCCCTATTTCTTGCTCTTGGAGGAATTCTTGATATATAGGTTTCTACTGACACTCGGTGGTTTTATACCTCCAATCTCTCAAATCAGACTAATACCGCAATGTCATTTATTCGAAATACTCTTCCACGTAAATCATCAAATTATGCTAAGCAGAACGATTTGCAACTGCTGAGACAGAGCCAACTTCCTTTGGACTCACACAATCAAATAAATTCAAGGACTTCTGGATCAACGTCAATGAATAATACTTTTAGAGATCATGAAGTTTTTCTTCGTGAAAATCAACGTGCTAGTCCGCTTCCAGCCAATTCATCTTTGCACAATGGCCAGCAAGGCTCTAAACCTCATCGTTTATCCAAGGACAAGGAGGTAAAAAATTTATACACGAAAGAACTCCCTCCTGCTCCAGGGGGTTCTATTAGCTCCATAAATCATATTCAAGATGGTCAAGGAACCTCTGATCTTGCACCAAAATCCATGAAACGACGCAACTTCAAGCATCTATCTCTTGCCCCTTCTCAATTCACTGCATCTCGACTAACTTCTTATAAAGTTATTCCTACAAACTTACCCAGTAATCTCAGTAAAATAGGAGCTTCCTCAGAACAAAGAAACAGGGCTAAAAATATCGCTCCTGTGACTAACATAGTCTGTATTGATGCTAAAGAAGAATTACAGAACGATCAATCTCCTGCCCCAGGAAATGACCATGATTTAATATCCCACTTTTCAGCATTGGAACTCAACGTGGAATTTAAGCTGGACCTGAGATCAGAAGATATCCAAGTTCTTGCCGAGCTTGGCAGTGGTAATGGTGGTACAGTTTTCAAAGCCAGGCATATTCCTACAGGTATTATCATGGCAAGAAAAGTTATTCCTATTGAAGTCAAAAAAGATGTTCGCAAACAAATTGTCAGAGAACTTCATATTATGCATGAGTGCAATTTTCCCCATATAGTGTCATACTATGGTGCCTTTTTAAATGAAGGTGACGTAGTTATGTGTATGGAGTATATGGACCGTGGTTCACTGGATTCAATCTCAAAGAAATATGGCCCTATAGCTGAGCCAATTCTAGGAAAAATAACAGAGGCTGTGGTGGAGGGATTAGACTATTTATATGACAAACACCGCATTATTCACAGAGATGTGAAGCCTTCAAATGTTTTGGTAAATTCCCAAGGACAGGTTAAACTTTGTGATTTCGGAGTTTCGGGAGAGCTAAACAATTCAATTGCAGATACCTTTGTTGGCACTTCTACCTACATGTCACCCGAACGCATCCAAGGAGCAGCTTACTCAGTCAAAAGTGATGTATGGTCCTTAGGAATTACTTTGCTGGAACTTGCAATTGGTAATTTCCCCTGGGATGAGGACACAGATGACGGCTCTCGTGTACCTACGAATCTTCCAATGGGAATTCTGGACTTGCTACAGCGCATTGTACTTGAACCTCCTCCAAAGTTGCCTGATAACGGTAATTTTACTAATCATTTCAGGGTCTTTATTGAAACATGTTTACTGACTGAGGCTTATCGGCCGACCCCCAAAGATTTATATGTGAGTATTAGTTACTTAAATTGTCAGATTCTGTCATACTAACAATTACTACAGCAAGATGCTTTTTTCATTATTTCTAAGCGAAATAATATTCTATTGGATGAATGGGCTAAAAATTTATAATTTACCTAATTTTAAGTATTGACTAAAATTAAATATTGGAAAGCAATCAGTTATATCCCATGAAAATGTGGTGTTGATTTCATGAATATTAAAACACTATCAAGCATTAATTCATTCTTGGGCAGATCAGTCCTACACGCTTACAATTCTTTTTTCTCCTCCTTGCTGGCTGGAGTTCTTTGAATTCAATTGAAGCGTGCTTATTCCTTGATACAATCCATACCCTATTGCAAGTACCCCAGAACCTCTCACTGAGGTTCTTAAGGCAGATTTCGAGCGAAGTAATTGATTTCCTTGAAAGAAAAAGTCGCCAAGTAAAGCCGCACCTCCGCCTATAAATACTATGGAAGAAATGGCCATACATGGGAGGCAAGGCTGAACTGGCACACGCTTGACTAAATTGTCATGAGTAGGAGGGTTGAAGACTTTAACAATATTGGAAGACATGGGTTATTAATTTGTAGAGGATGAAAATTATGAAGAAGAAAAAAATTTTACGGAAAAAAGAAGAGAATTTATAAAATTGCATACAACTGTAACAGAATAGTTTCTTCTTCAGAGATCATGAATATCCATCATCATAATCTCATCATAGAATTTATCAGCCCTTGCCCTAACACACAAATCACAAAGCCATCCTCCGAAAAGAAAAAAATAAATAAAAAAAATTCAAAGTTGAATGGAAATTTTGATTCAGGGCAGAGCCCATTCTTAGGAAAGAATAATTAGAGGTAAAGATTTCTTCAGGGAGGTTTGAGTACTCAATTTGAATGTAACTAACTTATATTTAGAATGGCGAAGTTGAGTGAAATTGAAAAGCAGCGGCTGGCTAACATCCAGCGAAATAACGAATTGCTGAAGAGCATGGCGCTTGATCGTGAAGTTATTGAAAAGGACATGATAGAATTGGATGAAGGCTATAAGCCCAGCAAGCCAAAGCAGTCTCCTAAACTACCAACGCCAGTCATTAAAAAGAGTACAGATACAGAATCGTTAAGGCGTTCCAAACGTGCCAGATCGTCTAGCGTTGGGGTCGGATATAATGAGCGAGCATTAGCACATCAAGCGTTTGGTGATACGCTTGGGCCATCTGAAGGAGCTGAGCCAAAAAGATCGAAAGTAAAACTGCATGCTGAAATATATAATTCAGAGGAATTGACAATGTTTGAGGCTAAACTCAGCAATATTCATGATACTCCAAACAATAAGAATGGCGGACCACTTTCACCTGGTATCGGAGCAGATGACGAGGAAAAAATTTCCGGCTTGCATCCTCAAGAAAATTGTTTCATTTTGAATCCTCAAATAACATATCAAAACATTTCTTCGCCAGAAAAAAGTCCGACTAAATCTACCAAAAATGTGTATACAGGCTCTTCCATTTTGAAAAAGCCCACTGCAGTAATGCCGTCTTTTGAAGTCACTGACTCTGAAGCCTTAGGCTTTCTAAGGAATGCTGTTACTACAAAAAGTATTTATTCTATTTCAGCAGATCATGTAGCCAAAGCAAGGATAAGAAATTTGCAGAGGGAAAACTCGAAGAGTATAAGAATTACACCGGACATCTTAGAGATCCATCCTTCTTTGACGCGCAAAATAGTTTGTGTAGGAGACTCACAGGGCCGCGTTTCAATATGGCAGGCTGACCACACAAACTTATTTGGTGCTCAAGAACGGCCTGT
The DNA here is from genome assembly GCA_030570935.1 of Geotrichum klebahnii. NCBI lineage: Eukaryota > Fungi > Ascomycota > Dipodascomycetes > Dipodascales > Dipodascaceae > Geotrichum > Geotrichum klebahnii. The sequence continues at coordinate 291,077 of JAJLWW010000007.1, read as the reverse complement.
AATAAGCAAATTCAATCTTCACAAAGATAAGCGAGTGTCCGCAATACATGTGCATCCTTCTACTGATACTAAACTATATTCTGCGGGAGGAGACGGGCAAATATTACGTCTTGATCTTGCAAAAGGAATACGTGAAGAAAGTCCCATATTATCTCTAAATGATAAACTTTCTGCTCCTAAAACATTCCTATCAATTACAGATATGAACTTGGCTCAAAGTGATCCCAATTTAATATATTTTTCGACTTACGGTGGCACTTTAGGTCTGGTTGATCTAAGACAAGAGAATGCAGGCAAGCCTTCCCTCTTTGTTCAGCTCAGTGACAGCCCTCTTCTTAAGTTTGCATTAAATCCTTCTCAGCATAACCAAGTAGCTACTATTTCGGTAGATCGCACCCTTCGCATCTGGGACCTCAGATACCTTAGCCCATATGAAACTGATAGTCCACTATCATCAGAGAGTGATGATAGTAGTGACAGCGACGACAGTGATGACAGTGATAGCAGTGATAGTAATGATGACAGTGATGATAGTGATAGTAGTGGTGATAGAAAAGCGCCTTTGAAGTCAACAGTTACTGCCCATCTTTATGGTCTCTATGAGGATCGCCCCTTTAGCCCCAATTCATCCAGCTCATTTCAAACTGCCGTGGACTGGAATTCTCAGGGCCGCCTCTTGTTAAGCAACATTAATACTTCTGACAAAGACTGTAGCCCAGATGGTGTACTAATCTTTGATCATGCAATTAAGGATGCTGCACAGACATGGAATCACTCAATAGTCTTTGGGAAGCCATTCAAATATTCTTCTTCGATCGTATTTGATCGATCCCCTATTCATATACCTCTATCTTCTTCAATGACCTATGGACGTCAGATGTCCACATACCTCAAACATTACCAACATTCTTTCTATACTGAATGGCAGAAACTTCCTTTAGATGGGATTCAAAAGTTTGCAATTGTTACTCCTAAAACTGAAAAATCTCCAAAAAACTCAATTTCAATTTATGATGGAAACGCTAATATTCTTAGAACTATTGATGTCACTTCTGGTCCAAATGACTTGAAATTTGTAAAAATGCATCCACGCCTAAACTGGATTGCTGGTCTTGGTTCAGATCGTGCCGCATATGTATGGGAATGATTTAGACGATTTCAGAAGAATAAAAATTACTATAATGATAATAATTAATATCCATGAGAATAAAAGTTTATCTTTTTTTTTATTAGTCTATAGGTGGTCCTACTTCCTAGCGAAAAAAATTGAATTGGCTTGGTACTTACCGATCGTCTTCTGAGCTTTGGAATCAATGTTATGAAGATAGCAACAGGGTGAATTTGTACATATTTCAATTGCTATATGTAATTTTAATATTATTAATTGTATTTTCCTGTAATCCAGATAACTTTTGTGATATGTCAAATTTTGATAATCTACTGTTGGTATGTTAAGTTTAAGTAGTGGAGATAATTGCCATTAACTATTTCAGTAAACGTTTAAGATCTTCCAAAACCCATGAAAATTGATTTAACACTTGAATGTGAGACTTGCAACCACTTTCAGCTTTTGAATTATTCTTCATCCCTGGACATATATATAGAAAGTGAATAGGATATATAATGTATTAAATTAAAATTTAAACGGCTATTTCAAATCTGTCTAAAACAAACCTAATAAATCTTCATTGGTTTTCTTTGCAGATGACGCTGGTTGGCTGCTTCCGCCTGAAATGTTCAGACCGTTCATTCCTGAATTAATATTGCCCGTGCTTTGCTGAGGCGGAGGACTAGTTGTAGTTCCAAACAAACTTAAAATATCGTTATTGCTTGGGACAGCTCCTGTAGTGTTGCCCAAGGATGGGCTTGATGTTTGAGGTGGTGGTGTAGGAGCACTAAAGATATCGGTAAGATCAGCAAGTCCAGAACCAGTTCCAGCGGCTGAAGAAGACGAAGTTGCACCGCTGTCAAACTCCAAATCAAGTAAGTTCTCTCCATTGGCTTTAGGATTAGAGCCAATTCCGCTAAGGGCCAAATCTTCCTTAGCCAACTGTCTCTGTTCTTCAATGGCGCGCTTCTGAACAGCAGCAGCACCAAATCGTCCACTTCCCATGAAACTGCTAACAGGCTTATGATACACAGATGCAAGGGTAGAAAGTTCACTCAAAAGTTCATTAAGTAGGCCATTGGGTATTGCTTCAATTGTAGAGGTGATAGGAGGCTTCTCACTCAGGATGATGTCCTTAGCAATAGCTGTGTCAGAAGAAAGCAGACGCCAGTAAATATATCCTCTATCACGAACATCAGCGTTGTCCGACTTTGTAGTAGCGGTTTGAAGTACAGATTGGATGAGTTGCTGTCCACTCTCAGGTTGCTTAATATAGAGTTTAACGCATGCCGTGAGAAGTTGTAGTTGCACCTGAGTAGCTTCCTCAATAAAGCCAGATACAAACGAGTTCAAAATTTCACCAGCATTATCAATTTTTTCAGCATACTCACCCATAATCCAAACAATTGCAGCACGAGCTTCAGGTTCGTCAAAATCATCCATATTTTGACAAAGAGCAGGAATCGCAGCGTCAAAGTTTTTGTACTTTCTCAAAATGTCCTTGACAACAACAACTACTTCTTGCACAACATAATTGGCTTTATTTTCCAAAAGGTCAAGTAGTACATTCACACATTTTTGGGCAGCGGCCTCTATTTTGATGGCGACTTGGCCAATTGCCTTGATAGAACGACGCACAAAGTCCATGTCAACCTCCATAGAATACTCTTTCAGCTCTGATAACAGTTGTTCGTAATTGTTGCTGTTAGCGATGCTGACAAGGATTTCCAACTTTTCCATCTTCAAGTATGGTGGATCATTGTATTTACAGAAAAAAACCCGAAGCTCACGACTGAGAATAGAGGGGAACTTTTGAAGAATGATTTGAATGTTTCTCAGAGCAACATACTGGACCTCGGGTGCAGAGGATACCAAGGTTACTAGAGGAGGGCCCATCTTTCGCAAAAGATTTGTTCGTTGATCAGCAGGCTGAATATTAATGTGAGCAATTACACCTTTAATAGCAGCCAGAACAACACTAGGGTTGGCATGCTGGAATTGAGGGACAACTCTTTCCACGATATGAGCACCCTCCTTTTGGTCAGTAGTCTTATATTGAGCCAGGGCTGTTAAGATTGCAATGCGGCCCCACTCAGTGCACTCGTTAAGGGCAACAAGAAGTTTATTCAGAGTGAGAGTGGTGATAGTGAAGCATTCGGTTTCAGGTGCTGATTCTTGAATTTCTGCAAGAGCAGAGACTGTGTTGGCAACAACCATGGGATTTGCATCATCCAACATATTCTTCAGAGTATCTAGGAACCCTTGTTCAATGCAAAGCTCGGAGTTCAGATCAAACAATTTAGCCACACAAATGGCAGCAGTTTTTCGAACATACGGGTTATCGTCGGAAAGGGTTTTTCTGAGGGGAATTTCCATATAGTCAACCATTTTGTCGACTCGAATGCATCCCATTGTTCGAATGGCAAGAGCCCTGACCAACGGGTTTGGATCAGCGGAATCCTGCACAAAGGTGTTAACCGCAAGAATACATAGTTCAGGGTGTGACTTTGCGTAATTCCTAATTGAAAAGTTAGAATGTACAGTGAGCTCATTTGAGGGAAACAGACTTACATGAGATAAAGATAAACCAACTTCTTCTGATCCAGATCAGGGGTGGCAATGTTTTTCAAGATATCAGGGAAAAGTGCTGAGACATCTTTGCCAACGGTCATGGCAGAAATAGTGCGCTCAATGGCTTCCTTTCTATTTTACAGGTGTTAAATTTTCATCTTCCAAATAGTGAGATATATCATACCTTTCGCTAGCATATTGCGAAACCAAACCAATACGGAGTTCATATGTTTCACCTTGCAAAGAAATTAGATCCTGTACGTTTGATATTTTCTCGAATTCTTACCTTTGCGTGGCGTTTGAAATACCGAACGGATTCTTCGTTCCAGTGACATTTTGAGCTAGGACACCGATTTTGTAAGCGATTTGTGGGATATGAAAAGATGTTCTTCTTTCTCGAGTGTGTGTGCTTTCTATTTGCCCAGTGTTATGATATAAAAGCCCGTTCGCTCTATTTGAACGAAGATGCCGAGTTCTCTGTCTGTGTTTTAATTAATGAATTTTGATTCTGGAGGCTTTCCAGCAGTGATGGCAGGGAGGTTTGGTTACTTAACAAGTGTTCAGTTGGGTTGGGGTATAGTTGTGTCAGCGCTTATGCATCATTTCAAGTTTTGCCCACATTGAGAAAATAGGACTGTTCCTCAGAGGTTCTAGTGCCCACTTCATATTGCTCAATTACATGCTATAAAATCAAGGTCACGATTTCTCAATATAGAATGAAAGGCCACTCGTCTTTGGGACTATCTTGATCATGTCTTGACAGTTTTACTAAATAAGTAGATTTTCTCAGTCATATATGAGAGGGCTTTGATATGCCAGTTTCTATAAATCAATCCGCATTTCAATTAGTATAAGCTTGATGCAATTTCGTCTGGTTCCTCTAATTGCAGTACTCTCAGCATATTACATGCTTGAATTATTAGGTTTCAAGGGGTTTCTTCTATTTTCCATTCACCATTGACCTTGGCAATGATAACTTAAAGATGGTATCTGAAAATACTTGTTTTTCGACGTAATTATAAGTGTATATGTGTTCCAATGTAGCCCTCATTTGTAGAATTACGTCTGAGTTTCTCTTTAGCTATTATGACTGGGCTTTCTTGGTCTGGTAGCCAGCTTCTCAGTGGACTTACTGTATACTTCAGGGGGAGTATCCAAATGCACTACTTCCTCTCCAAATTGCTATCTACGAATTATCAGTTAACAAGGGTAACCCCTCATATATTTAAATGTTCAGCAAGATATGTAGCTAGGTTCATCATATGGACTGAGAATTCGATCGTACTCAAAGATCAAGTCCAATGAGTTAGATTTTTTTTTTTTTCCCTTGTGTCCTCCCAAGTCGACCCTTATGATCACTTAGAAGTATCCCAAAATTACATTTTATGTTTTTTTCAGTCACCACGCAACAAACATAGCTATGGGTATTGATCTAGGATTACGTCGAGTAGTAAGACTTTTGGGCCTTTTAGGAGACCCTCATAAATCTAACTGGTTTGCTATTCATGTTGCTGGAACGAATGGCAAGGGCTCTGTCTGCGCATATCTATCATCAGTTTTTTGCACTGCTCGAATCTCTAATGGCCGATTCACAAGTCCACATTTGATTGATAGATGGGATGCAATTACAATAAACGGATCATCTGTGAAAGAAGGATTGTTTAATGAGGTAGAAAAAATGGTACGTGACACCGACAAGAGTCATTCGGTTGGAGCAACAGAGTTTGAGTTACTGACAGTGACCGCCTTTGAGATATTTCGTAGAGAAAAGGTTCGGGTGGCCGTTATTGAGGTTGGTCTTGGAGGGAGATTAGATGCTACAAATGCTCTCGTTCCATGCGAAGATACGTCTTCTTCGTCCTGGGGTGTTATTGCTACTGTTATTACAAAAATTGGTTTCGACCACCAGTCTTTCTTAGGAAATACGTTGGGTCAAATTGCCCGTGAGAAGGCAGGGATCATCAAGCCTTTGATTCCCAGTATTGTTGATGGCTCGAATGATGATGAAGTATTGTCTGTTGTAAAGGACGTGGCTGAGGTCAATGGCTCGCCGTTGAAGATTTCTGAACCTGTTGCTGTGGCTCATTCTTCATTGATTGAGACTAGTAATTTTGGAGTGATTGATTCTAAAATTTCTCCTTTACAAGGACTTTACCAAGCTTCTAATCTAGGATGTGCCGCCAACGCATTGTCTAAGATTGCGAGTGTCTTTCCAGAGCTCACTCGAGAGCATGTCTTACTAGGCATCAAGAAAACAGTGTGGCCTGGGCGTCTACAACATCTAGATCTCAAATTAGATTCTCCAATCGGCGGTAAGGATAAGGTTCCTGTTCTTTTAGATGGCGCACACAATAATCAAGCCGCCCAACGACTGGCAGAATACATTGATACAAATATTCGAACAGCGGAAAGCCCATCTATTAATTTCATTGTAGCTTTCACCAAAGGCAAAGACTTTTCTGAAATTTTAAAGCAAGTTTTACGGCCTAGTGATAAGGTAGTAGCTACTGAGTTTGGTCAAGTAGATGGCATGCCATGGATTACAAGTTACACTAGCTCAGAGACTGCGGCCGTTTGTGAACAAGTTATTGGAACTAATGTTCAAGTAAATACAGCATCAGATGTCAAGGCCGCGGTTCAAAAAACCATCGAACTCGACCCCTCTGGAGGCCCCGTTGTGATTTTCGGCAGTCTGTATTTAGCTTCTGAGGTTCTTCGATGGCAGAGATAAATAGGATATGTATTCAGTAAATAAGCATTGTGGGCCAATCGGGAATGTTAAATATTACTCAGATTTTTTTTGTATTTTGTTATCTGCCGGCCGAAAAAATTAGTTGGTTTATGGAGGTTGGTTTTAGAAAAACGTCTTTCTATTGTAATAAGTCTTGGTGATGGTTTTCGTTCATGGAAATTTCTTGGGAGGTTTGACCACTACAAAAAGGCAATAATCCCTAGATTCAACTTGTATAGGGATTAATAACTTATCAATACCCTCGGGACAGGATAGCCTATTGAAAAAGTATATAAACTGAGCAACAACTGCCGAGAATTTGTGAAATTATCATCATACTCATTTTATTCTATCTAGTTATCACTTATTCTTTTATTTTATTTTTATTGATTCTATTTTTTAACTTTTATCATGACAATCGGACTCACTCAAGAACAAATTGAACTGTTTGATCGGGAAGGCTGTATCGTTCTTAAAAACGAGTTAAGCCCTGAAGAAGTTAAACTCCTTATCGACCGTTCAAAGCAAATGCTAGATGAATTTCCTCTTGAAAACCATCCTATGACCAAATTTTCCACTGGAGATAGTGTTGGAGGTGAGCATGTTGGAGATGATTATTTCTTGGAGTCGTCAGATAAGGTGCACTTCTTTTTTGAAGAAGATGCCTTTAAGGATGGCAAACTGATTAAGCCCAAGGCAAAGGCCATCAACAAAATTGGACATCTCTTGCATGATCTTGAACCTGACTTCAAAAAGATTTCGTTGACAGAACGTAATCGTCAGATTGCCATTGATTTGGGTGTTACCGATCCTCTCATCTTGCAGTCTATGCTTATTTGCAAGCAACCTGAAATTGGTGGAGAAGTTCCCTCACACCAGGACGGCGTTTTCTTGTACACTGATCCCCTGAGCTGTCTTGGCTTCTGGTACGCTCTCGAAGACTGTACAGCCTCAAACGGCGCTCTCGAATATGTACCAGGAAGTCACAAGACTTCGGGAATTCATACTCGATTTGTAAGAACTGAGGATAACCATGGTACTAAGTTTGAACCCATTGAGGGTAAAGAGCCGTATCAAGAGCCAGGCAGGAGTGAATTCAAGTTGGTGGAATGTCCTGCTGGGTCGTTAGTACTCATTCATCATTCTGTTTTGCACAGATCCAACAAAAACTTGTCTGAAAATTCTAGATACGCCTATGCCTTCCATACCATTGATGCCAACTGCAATTATGACAAGAGAAATTGGCTTCAGATTCCAGTTTCGGGAGGTGCTAACTTTACTAGATTGGTAGCTGCTAATTAAATAAAGATGTATACTGAATCTCAGTCATTATTATTACTTTTACTATTACTATTATTATTAGTTTTACTGCTATATGATACATATATATTTTTCTTACAAATCAGATGTTCCTAAGTACCCCTTTTGCATCACAGGAATAAGTTCTCGTAAGTTGAAGTGAAAGTCAGCGCCGCCCAAGTAAGCCACGAAAACCATAAGACAGCATGTAGCAAAGGCTGCAGTACCTGCAACAGCGAACAACATGAAGGTCTCTTTGCTATCAGCACTCTGTTCTTCGGGAGTCTTTTGAACCTTCTCGTCCTCTGGCTTAGGGCAATGTTGCTCAATGGTTTGTTCGATTTTTCCACACAAAACTTCAAGCTTCAAGAAATTGGGATCCTTAGGTGTATTTCGCAAATGAATTTTGCGAACGTACTCCCGGAAAATGTTGTAAACGCCTTCTCGTGTAGTAGACTCCATGATGAGTTTGGCTGATAAGCCACGACGGATCTTCAAATGATTTTGAAACATATCCTTATTTCCAAAAACTAGCTCAAGAGTGGCAATAGCCATAACTTGGGGGATAGCGCAAAATCGGTACAAGCTGGCCTCAGAAACATTGTCGAGATATTCAAGGACATGCTCAACATGCTCCAGTGCATTGATAGTCATTTCAGTGATCACGTAAACACCCTGTTCACCATTGGCAGGATCAGCCAACAGTTTGAGAGAGCTAATGTGCTTACCCCAAAGCTCCTTAGGGTAAAATGTTCGGTTGTCATCAAGATCCTCACGGAAATCGCGAATGATATTGGTCTTTTGTAAAAAGAGTCCCATGGATTTGTGTAGCTCTGGCTTCTCCTCAAGAACCTTACTTCCAAACTTGGACAAAATTGCCATTCTAGTCAATCCATCACCCACCAAGCCAGCAACGTAATAACAGTAAAGATCGTATTCAGCAACAGTCTCAAGTCCATCACGATTGAAGTCTTCATCAATTGCATAATCAGCCATACCATTACCCATTTTCAGAGTGATGTCTGAAATGACATCCTGATATTCAGGCTTTAGCATATGAAATTCCTTAATCACAATGTCAAATTCCACGAGCACGACTCGATCCTTTTCATTTGGTCCTGATTCATTGAATGTCCAGCCCTCTTTCTGGAGGATCTCACTAAAGGTGCGCAGAAGGGGGATCTTCTTTTCAGTAGACAGAGTCATGTCATCTTCGATAGTATCGAGAGCACGCAGGATGAGATAGAATATTGAGACAGCATCTCTCAGCTCAGGATGAAGCTGCTCAATGACAGCTACAAACGAACGAGAAGTAAAAGCTAAAAGTTCATAGCATCTTTGCAAACTAGGAGATTCCTTGGAAGGATCCCTGGGATATAGCGTGGGAGGAAAGACTTTACTAGTAGTATAGAAGTTTGGTTAGCAGAGCAACAAGTACACTGGTGTTCTTAAAGGCTGGATTTGAATACGTACTATTGAATTGCAGCCCTAAGCTCAGTAGGGTGCAACAACAGGTCCATGTACTTTCCCATATTGTCCGTGCGTGAAGTAAGGATTAAAGTAAAAACAGAAGAATAAGTTGAGTAATTGGTCCTGAGGGAAATAATTCAAGGAGACTTGAAAAGACTGGGATGATTTCAGAGGACACTCAAACCCAAAATAAAAATCCCATCAGTTTTTAACCCTCAGGTCGAGGGCAAGGGTATGACTATCGCTAATAAAATAGTACATAAAATCAGGATTCTGAGGAAGACTCAGAGGATCATCTTTCCGGGCTTCTTTTTTTTATTAATTTTCTATCTTCGAAAGTGATCCTGTTGTAAATATTGAAGAAATATTAGTCTAATGTCTTCATCTTCAAGAAAAAAACTGCTTCTGATGGTATGATTGAGTCTATATCAACTGGGAATGCTATTTACTAATAAATAGTAGGGCCGTAGCCGTTCAGGGAAAAGCTCAATGAGAAGTATTATCTTCAGCAACTACTCAGCACTTGATACTAGACGATTAGGAGCTACGATTGACATTGAGCATTCACATCTGCGGTTCCTAGGTCATATGACCCTGAATCTTTGGGATTGTGGCGGTCAAGATATCTTTATCGAAAACTACCTGTCCACCCGTAGAGATCATCTGTTTCGTATGGTGGAGGTGCTCATTCATGTGTTTGATGTGGGTTCAGATGAAGTTAAAAAAGATATTGAGACGTTTTCAAAATGTTTGAAACATCTTCGAGAGTTTTCGCCTGACGCTAAGGTATTTGCACTAGTCCATAAAATGGATTTGGTTCAATTGGAGAAACGAAACGAAGTATTTCAGCAAATGATGAAGCATCTGGAAGTACAATCTAATACATATGGATACAAGTTATCTGGGTTTCCAACGTCTATCTGGGATGAGAGTTTGTTTAAGGCTTGGTCTAGCATTGTTGGTGCTTTGATACCTAATATGGCCATGTTCCAAAAGCATCTTCAAAATTTTGCAGACATTAGCGAAGCCCAGGAAGTTGTTTTATTTGAACGTACAACGTTTCTAGTGATTTCCCATGTCTCACCTTCCAGGGCCGCAGCTGAAGATAGCAAATTGGACCCCAAGCGGTTCGAAAAGATATCGAATCATATCAAGACCTATAAGCAGAGTTGTAGCAAGATGAGATCTCAATTACAGACTCTCACTCTCCATGGCTTAAACTGTTCTGCCTATATTGACAACCTCACAGCCAATACATTTATCATGGTGGTCATGCCTCCAGCTTCACAAATGGCCATGGATTCTAATGGAAACTATGTTCCAGGGGATATAGACGGCAACACCGTAATCGCGAATATTAAAGGATCTAGAGAGTGGTTTGAAAGAGTAGAGTTAGCTAGTGAACAGTAGTATAGATAAGTTAACCTTAGTTAGATCAAAGAAGGAAAAATGTGTTGCCGAACCCTACGTCCTATAGTATTTTATTTTTCCTACATTATTTTTATTATTTTAATTTTTATGTTCTTTATTTTAAGACTTTTTTTCAAAATCTTCCCTTTTACACCGTTGTTTCTCTCAAACCACAATAACTTTTAGGCTAAAGCTCTGTAGCTCTTGATGAAACAACAGCTTTGAACTTTCGAGTAGCAGGTTAAAAACGTGCCACGTTAAACGATTCGAAAAGACCAAGTGCCATTCCACAGGAAACATCTAGAGTCTTTACTGCCCAAGCCCTGCTGCAGCCCCCTACGTCAGTTTGTTGTGTACAACATTCGCCCGCCACGTTAAACCACCAACTGTCCAGTTGGTATAAATATTGTCGAGATTCTTCATTTAGAAGGAGACTTTTTCCGCCTAATTTGATACGATTCATTGGCTTTTGGGTTGTCAGTTTCAGTTTCAACAGCATGGTTCAGTTAAACATATGGCCACTTGCTGGTCTGGGAATGGTTTTCATCACTCCATGCCAGGCTTCTCAAGAAAGTTCCTTTTTGACAACATTTAGCATACAGGTTCCAACCAGCTTAGAGTCTGGCTTTAATAGTAAAGCATTGATTGAACGGAATATTGTATTCGTTCCCTCTTCTTCATCACAATCTTCAACCCCAACTAGCAGTTCACCTATAACTTCTACAATCGGCTCAAATACAAATACAGACTCTGCGACCGGATCAATATCTTCCACCTCTATTTCAACAATATCTAATTCTTCAGCAACCAGTAATTCTACTGTATACCGACTCGATATTCCTGAGAGCAGTGGGGGTTCTAGTAATCTGAAATATTTGTACCTCTTCTTCCTATTATTAGGCTTAATAATTCTGGCGTTAATTGCTCGGGTGATAATCTTGAAGCGAAGGCGTGCCAAAAAACAAGAAAAACGCGCGTATAATAGAAACGAGGCACTAAGATTAGACTTGGAAAACCGTGCCAGTGACGAAAATCAGACTCCGGAAAGAAATGAAAATGTAGAGGTGCAACAAGGAGAGCCAGCAGCACCTCCAAGGACAGGATATACTTTTCCACTTTTTAGCATGAGTCTTTTCAGACATCCTTCTAATGGAACTTCCAGTAATAGAAATAGGGATCAGCATTCAACGAGAGATATGGAAGAAGTGTTTAGCCCTCCTCCACCTTATCCGACACATGTCAAACCTGCATATCATAGAGACGCCAGACTGCCTGTTTACCAGGAAGCTTCGGAAGAGGAAGAAAGCGATGACCGTGAAAGCAGGTTTTCTGATAACCATTCCCAACAGCAATTGAGAAATGATCCTCGAGACGAATCTTCCGCTGTGTCAACTCATACAAATCAGCGTGACTCAGCAGACCTCAATGCTGAGGAGCCACGAAGGACAGCGAATGAAGAAGGCTTCAGCTTTGTCTCGCCTTCTTCATCACATCCTGTTCCACGTTCCACATGACATCTTTCTAAAACAATCTTCTTTTTTCCTTTAATGCTATCATTTACGAAGTTACGCTCGCACTATTGTAATTAATATCCAACCAGGTTAAATAACCCTATATTTATAGTTTTAATATTCAAGCATTTCAGCAAGTAGTCATACTTAGAAAAACCAGCTTCCAAATCTCTGATTGCGTGAAGCCTTGGATCCTAGGGTTGACCCCATTTTAGTAGTAACAGAAGCTTTGCCAATGTTAAAGCCCCATCGCTGAAGAGTCTTGACAATGGAAGGGGTGATAGCCATGGTCAATGGTACTCTTAGGAAAATCAGAGACTTGTGAATGGCGAAAGCAATCCCAAGTTCAGTTAGCAATGTAGTAGATATTCCCCAGCTTGTACCTTTGTCTTTAGGCGTAGAGCGTGTATTTGGTAACTTGTTATCATCGTCAATGTCTAATTTACCTTCATAATTCTCATTTTCTGACTTTTTGCCATCTTCATCAGTTTTTCCGGAAATACCGAAGAAGTCCTTGATCCGAGACTCTAGCTGGCCAATTTTCTCTTCACCCATTGAATGGACTAAAAGAATTGAAAGTCCAAAGTCGATTACAGAAAGACCGAAGTAAATTCCAATAGCCGAGTATCCATATTTCGCCATGAGAAGCTTGATACCTGACAGCTGCGGTTGCTTGTTGCCACCATTGTTGAGTTGATTCTGCCCAGCATTGCTCCTGGTACCATGCTTCATTCCTTGATTGAGAGTCCGAGACTTGGTATGGAAAAGTACATTGCGTACAAAACCAGGCCTTATTAGCAGATATGTTTGTCGTTGCAACATTGTTAGCTGAGCAAAGAATCGAATCTGGGGATTTTGAATTGATCAGAATGGTACCGGTGTTACGCTTATCATTGTATATTTTGGTCTTATTTCTGTTCCTTTTTTACTTTCAGACAGGATGTTGAACTCGGAATTCCTGTCATTTGAGCTATGCTATCCTACATACAGTATAGAAGGTTATATTTAAAGTAGAAGTATACGTATCAGAAGTCCCTCTAATAATCACAACTAGTCATTGTTATTGTACGAAGTGAATAATTTCATTTTTCTCATGGCAATGATAATTCAGATCAAGCCAGCGCAATTGTGTAAACTTTGTTCCTTAATCATCACCATATTGTACATAGCTCATAGTAAGAGGCGGATGGAATCGATCCACTGGTTTTCAATGACAATGTGTTAAATAAATAAATACTTTCAAGATGGTTATCGCAAACCCAGTATTACAAATGTACTTGAATTGATCATGAGGTGCTCTTAAATTTAACTTAGCAAGTCCGAAGTGTGTTAGACTTGAAAGAATCCTCCCACCATTTTTCTTTTGCTCTTCCCCCATCACCACAATGATATTTCGCCGCCCTATTCGAACTATCCTCACTCGGGGTTCAATTACCCCGAGAATCATAAGGACCCCACCAGTAGCTCGATTGGTTGTTGGCAAGCCCTTGCAACTTCGTCCAATAAGCACTATGTTTCCTCCTCCTCAGCAGTCACATCGATTGAAGTACTTCAGTTATTCCTTACTGGGTGCAGTTGCAGTACTCTACGGTTATTGGAAATACATTACATGGCACAATTATCCACTGGAGGTTGCCCAAAAATTGCGTGAAGGGTTATATGCCGAAGGTACTGCTGGTGGATTGGATTACAAAAAGGCCTTGGTTTGCTATTTAGAAGCATTGGAAGAAGCTGACAAGGTCGGGCTTCATGCTTTAAGCGATGAATATACGGGATTGCAACTCAAGGTCGCGGAAATGTACGAAAAGCTTAATATGTTGGATGAAGCTAGACATGTATACCAAGAACTTGGAACTGCTTATATTCAAGCCCTCACAGATGGTAAATCGATTCCTGATCATTTACGTCCACATGTTATTCAGCGTGACCTGCGAGTTGCATTGAAAACGGCTCACCTGGAGTCTGCCACAAATGCTCAAATGGCCAAAATGAGCCTAATGGTTCACATCTTAGTGGCTCAGGAAGAAGTAGCGAAGCGATCCCCTGAGATGGCCGAACTTATTAAAGGTCGCAACACCAGAAAGGATTTCAACATTCCTATATCTTTGGACGAGAAATCTAAAGCTGAACACTTGGCAGCATGGCAGCCTTTCAGAGATGAGTTATTTAACGCTCGTGATGTCTTTGTTTCGCTCTGTATGGCAACAGGGGACATTGGTCTCGCTATTCAAACTAAGCTAGCATCGACAGAATGGATGTCAGTGAGTGGCTACGAAGTCAGTGAGACTCTTATGTCATTTTACAATGCTGGAGCAATTTTTTATTTGCAGGGTGAAGAGCTCGAAGTTCGTGAGCATCAAGGAAAAGAGACGGTGTCTTCTGACGGAGCACAAACTTCAACCAAGAATATGGCAACTATTTCTATGGAAAACGCTAGTGCATGTTTCACAATGATTTTAAGTCTGATTGCAAAGCTCCCCAATAAGTTACGGCGGGATGGCGAGATTGATGAAGTGCATGCATTGACTACCTACGGACTTGGAGTCATTGCTTTGCATAAGGGCGAATTTGACCAGGCTTCTGATTTACTTCGCGAATCGCGATTACGTGCTAAAGGCTGTGGGTATGAGAGCCTTGTTCTGAACTCTGAACAAGAGCTCAGTAAGTTGGAGAAATTGCGTAAAGCCGAAGACGCTGGCTTAATTGAAGAGGCATCTCCTCTACCTCCAATCTCCTTGAAAAATGCATAAATGCCATATATCTTTATTTTGTAAATATAATAATCTCTAGCAACCACTTATGTTGAAAGAATATAATCTTGGGTTCTTTGATTTGCTTTTCCCTTATTCGTTTTCTTTTTTTTTTTGTTTTTCTATTTTTTTTTTTTTTTGATTTTTTGATTTTTTTACACTCTCATAATTTCATACTTTATCCTGACAATGTCCAGCAAAACTGGAATCCTAGGGGTTATGCAAAGAGCAGTAGGCTCTTCGGGTTTTTGTCATCTTTATCGGGCGTCGCCTAGGCTTCAACAAAGATGGATCCAGCATTCATGTCTGCAAAGGCAGCAACAGCCACAGCCATCCACAATAGAAGACAAAAGTACTTTAGATCCAGCTTTTTTCCAAAGTATTCAAAGTTCTGCTAGTAAATCTAAAGATGACCAGATTTTGCGACAGATTTTTGATTCCTCGAAATTCTACCGTGAATTTTCTAGCTCCTCCCGAGCGGCAACTACTGGCAGTGATGCAACCGGTATCTTTGACAACCCATATCTCACAAGTCCACAAGGTCTTCAAGAATTTACAAAAGTCTCTCTTTTGCAAGCCCAAGCATTAGCTCGCAAGATTATTGGGCAAGGTTTAGAGCATGCAACAGCGCAGTCTTTGCGAGACAATATACGAAATCTTGATAGACTTAGTGATATTCTATGTCAGGTTATTGATCTAGTAGGATTTGTGCGTATGTCACATCCAGACCCAAAATTTGTGCAAGCAGCGCAGGAATCACACGAAGTCATGTTTGATTTTATGAACTTTTTAAACACGTCAGTCGAGTTGTATGATATGCTTAATACTGTTATGGGTACACCTGAAATCGTTAATGGGCTTACCAGAGAAGAGAAAATGGTGGGCAAACTGCTCCTAGCCGATTTCAAGAAATCTGGCATTAATCTTGACCCTCAATCACAAAATGAGTTTATTAAATTGTCCAGCAAGATTTCAGTTGAAGGCCAGCAATTTATGAATAATGCCTCTCCGGCTAGTCAGTATCTTAGCTTTCCAGCTCGCAAAGTCGCCGATTTAGAGGAACGGGTACCAGGACTTACGCGCCGTTTAGGTCGGGTTTATGTAGCATCTACTGGGCTGGAAGCTTTGGCAGGGTTACGATATATCAAAGATGAAGAAGTTCGAAAACAAATTTGGTTGGAGGGTCGCAAGTCTAAGCCGAAGCAGGTCAAGACCTTGGAATCATTTCTGGGTGCACGTCAGGAATTGGCTGAACTCATGGGCAAGTCTAGTTATGCTGAATACGAACTTGAAGATAAGATGGTCAAATCTCCAGACAACGTTATGAAATTTTTGAATGGCCTGGCTGAAGATGTTTATCCACTTGCGCGTGCTGAAATAGCACAGCTAAAGCTGTTTAAAGATAAAGCTATAAACATACCGAATAAATCTGAAGAATTTCAGGCCTGGGATCGAGAATACTTCGGCCACATGTACTGGGAAACTTTGAATTCACCTGAGTTTAGCATCTTGCCACAGTATTTTTCACTGGGAAGTGTTATGCAGGGTCTCTCTAGGTTATTTCAAAGCATCTATGGCATAAGGTTTGTACCAGTAGAGACTCGGCCTGGAGAAATCTGGCGTGACGATGTGCGGCGCCTAGACGTGGTATCTGAGGATGAAGGTCGCATTGGCATTATTTATTGCGACCTGTTCCAACGACCTGGTAAATCTCCTAATCCTGCGCATTTCACTGTTCGTTGCTCTCGTCGAATATTTGATGATGAGAATGATGAGATCAGAGCTCTTGATCCCTATTCAGAGCAATCAGTTCTAGGTGATAGTCAAAATAACAGTAGATCACACATCTTAACGAAATCAGGTGAAACTTACCAGCTTCCTATTATTTCACTTGTTTGTGATTTCACCCGCAATAACGGCGGTGAAGATGGCAAATGCTTACTATCGTTTTCAGAGGTTGAGACTTTATTCCATGAAATGGGCCATGCTATGCATTCCATGCTAGGTCGCACTGCACTTCATAACGTGAGTGGCACAAGATGCGCTACGGATTTCGTAGAATTGCCTTCAGTTCTTATGGAATATTTTGCATCATCGCCCGAGGTAGTTAAGCTCTTTGCGCGTCACCATGAGACTGACGACCCACTGCCTTTACCATTGTTTGAAGCTTACAAGCGTGCCAATCAAAAGTTCATGAAACACTCCGAAACCTACTCACAAATCAAGCTTGCCATGCTTGACCAGCTTTATCATGCAGGTGGTGAGCATAATGATACTATGGCTACATTCTACGCACTTGAGTCGAATAAAGGATTGTTCCCTGCTACTCGAGAATCCATGTGGCCAACTCAGTTTGGTCACTTATTTGGATATGGGTCAACTTATTACTGTTACTTGTTTGATCGTGCTATCGCAGAACGTATTTGGTCGCACAGTTTTGCACAGAATCCAACTTCTCGTGAGGCTGGCGAGCATCTCAAGAATAGTGTTCTGCGGTGGGGTGGAAGCAAAGATCCATGGGAATGTGTAGCTGATGTACTAGATCAGCCTGACCTTGCACTTGGTGATATTGCAGCAATGGAAAAGATTGGTCATTCCCAACTTACATAGATAATCAACCATACTTTACATATTTTGTTAAATGAATTTACTTGAAGAAATCCATGGTATTGTGAGAGTGGATTTTTGTTTGTTTGTTTTTGTTTCTTTCGAGGGAGAGGGTTACATCATGGTATTTTGGCAGTCTATATACTACAAATAACTTAGCTGGAGTGCATGATTTGCCAGACACGGATGAGGTTGTCAGTGTAACCAGCAAAGAGGTTCTGGCCATCAGCAGACCAAGCAAGAGAGATAACCTCAGGAGCCTTGGAAGAAGCACTAGGCAAAACAAAGTCAGGCTTGAGCTCATCAATGAGAGAACGCTTCTCCAAATCGAAGACCTTGATGGAGCTAGCAGTAGCAGCACAGAGCCAGTATCTGTTAGGAGAGAAGGTCAAAGAGTAGATCTCGTCACCAGAGGTAAGAGAGTAGAGATGCTTGAAGCTGTTAAGATCCCAAAGGATGATGTTACCATCCTTACCACCGGAGGCACAGAGAGATCCATCAGGGGAAACAGTGATGGAGGAAACGTATCCAGTGTGTCCAATGTTGTCAGCAATGAGCTTGGGGTTCTTGATGTCCCAGACCTATAAATATTGCGTTAGTGGAAGTTTTTGAATAAGGATTCACGAATGAAATCACAAGAACGGATATCAGGTACTAAGGTGTTAATTGTCTCATAGGTGTTTCCACCGTCTGAAGTAGCAAATATATAGTAAAGCATCACTTAACCGTTCCATAATTTGAAAGAGAATGATTTTTCTTACCTTAACGAGCTTGTCCCAACCAGCGGAGATGACAGCAGCGTATTCCTTCTTCTCATCAGGAGAGAATCTAACGGAAGAAATCCAGTCACTGTGTCCCTTAGCATCCTGGAAAGTGTACTTGCACTCACCAATGGTGTTCCAGACCTTGATCTTACGGTCACGGCCAGCGGAAACAATCTGTCTGTTATCGGGAGAGAAAGAGACAGAAAGAACGTCACCAGTGTGGCCAACGAAACGCTGGAGAGTCTTGCCAGAAGCAAGATCCCAAAGACGGAGGGTCTTATCCCAAGAAGCAGAAATGGCGTAGGCACCGTCCTGGGAGATGGCAACATCCTCAACAATGTGAGAGTGACCAGTGAGAGATCGCTTGGGGACACCGTAGGCTTCCTCATCACGGGTAAGGTTCCAGATGATCAAGGACTTATCACGGGAAGCAGACAAAAGAATATCGGGGTTGCTGCTGGAGGTAGCAAGGGAAGTGACCCAGCCATTGTGGCCCTCAAGGGTTCCTCGGAGAACAAGAACTTCGTTGCTCATGGTATCGATAGACTATGATGTATTGTCGGTTTGGTTATGTGACGACGGGGACGCACGCTATCAAGTGAACGGACTAGGCAAAAATTGAAGAGTTGGATTTTTTTTTTTTTTTTGCAAAATTCCTAGAGTACATTTGGGTATTAAGTGAATTTGGGTATAACCAAATGAATGCTTTAATTTACTTAAGGATGATACATACGCTGAAAAAGTGACTGTTTCTTATTTAGGAAATATTTTAGGTCATGTGATTATGGAAAGGACTTCATTCGGTCTAATGAATGAATGTGTCACAAACATGACGAAAAGCGAAGTGGCCTACAAGAATGTGAAGCGTTTAATATTGGATTCAACTATGGAAGTAAATAGTATTTGGAGAGTGTTATTCTCCTATTTAGCCAAACGGTACTTGGCTGTTAGGATAGCAAGCAAAATTACAACCCAAAAACGCTTACTGGTTAGGGCTAAGCGCAAAATTGATTTTTGTACTGGTCCAGACCGAGGAAACCAAGGCTTCTGTACAGCTAAATCGTGGTATTTGGAGCGTTTGAATTCAGTGTAAGGAGGGTATCTGATGAAAAGCAGCCTCTCAATTATTGAGCTCTGGTGGAATACAGTACGACTATGGGAAAATGCTTCAAACCCATATTTGCCATGGTAACCGCCTCCAGTGCCAGACTGGCCTACACCTCCGAAAGGTGCATTGAGAATATTCACATGCATCAAAGGATCATTAATACCAACACCACCAGAACGTGTGTAATTTAGAATTTTTTGTTGTTCAGCTTTGTTGTTGGAAAATATGTAAAGAGCTAACGGAGTGTCATGCTCCTTTCTGATGAACTCGATTGCTTCGTCAACGCTGTTAACAGAGATGATTCCAATCAATGGGCCAAACAGCTCGTCTTTCATAAGAGAATCTGATGCACTAATATTGTCGACAATTGTAGGAGAAATTAACTTGGTATCTTCATCGATATCACCACCCAAGACTACGTTTCCACTGGTATTGTCAAGAACATCCTTAAGGCGGCCAAAATGTCTCTCGTTAATAATATGAGCGTATGAATCAAAGGAGCCAGTAGTAGACGTAGGGAAATATTCGTTATAAACAGATCTGAGCTCTTTGATGAACTGTGCTTTTACCGAGGCATCCACTAAAATATAGTCAGGAGCAACACAAGTCTGGCCAGCATTCATCTGCTTTCCCCAAAGAATGCGCCGAGCAGCTAATCTCAGATCAGCCGATTTGGTAATTATTACAGGAGACTTGCCTCCAAGCTCCAAAAGAACGGGAGTCAGATGTTCAGCAGCGGCCCTGGAAACGACTTTGCCCACTGCCCCATTGCCAGTGTAAATAATTTTGTCAAACTTTTCCTTAAGCAAGGCAGTACTCTGGGGAATAGCCCCAGTAACAGTAGTGACCACATCGGGGTCAAGATATGTTTGGAGAACTTTGGCTAATGCACGGGATGTTTCAGTATTTAACTCTGAGAGCTTGAGTACAACTGTGTTTCCAGCTGCAATGGCAGCAGCCAGAGGTGATAAAGAAAGCAAGAAAGGGTAGTTCCAAGGAGCAATAATGAGAACAGTTCCATATGGCTGTTTGTAAATATGGGCCGTGGCAGGTCTCATGATGATATCAAGTTTAACACTTTCTGGTTTAGCAAAATCTTCCAAATTGTCAATGAAGTAGGCAATTTCCTTCAGGAGAAAGCCTATTTCCGAAAGATCTGTTTCCAACTTGGGCCTGTGAAGGTCTTTGAAAATTGCTTCGTAAAACAAGTCTGTATTATCATAGATTGCATAATATAGGTTTCTTAGTTGTTCTTTGCGGTACCTCAAAGGAACTGTCTTATGAGAATGAAAGCCATTGACAACGGTAGCCACTTTACCTGGAATATCCTCCAAAGGAGTATCAGAAGGAATATCGGCGTAAGATGTGATTTTTTGAGCCATTGTAATTTTCGATGTTGTTTGGTGAAGAGAACAAATGCAATCAGCTGAAGGCAAATTAGATTAGATTTATATTAAAAGAAGAATTGAAGTGCGGGGAAACTCACAATGCAGGTGGAACTTTGATTGTAATGGAAACGGTGAAAGTGTCAAACCGCGGGAGCGTGAAAATTCATGCGGAACAACACGTTTTGACGTTTTGGTGGGGTCATTAGAGTGACTTACAGTATATGAATATTCAAGTTACGGAATATTTTGGTTAATTTGGATTTTTATCGTTGACTGTAGACCAGTTAATGTACAAGATTATAACTTGCTTTTGTAATAGAAATATCTAGTATACAGATTAGAAGTCTAAGAAATATCTGAGCTATTACCAGGTCCGATAAAGATAATTGAAGGTAGTTTACTAGTCATGTTAAAAGATTGAATTCCAGAGAGAAAAGTTTAAGTAATGGAAGTTAATCGACTTGTTTAAACAAAATACAAAACAGTCAAATAGAAAATGAAAAACGAGCTAATGATTTTCTTCTCATTGTCTTTGATAATAATCAGGATAACTATCGAAGTTTTCATGTTATATCTAAGCGTTCAAATCATTAAAAATATAGATGAAAGTTCTTGTATTGGAGAATGCTTCGACTTTAATGGATTATTCAGCAAGTACTGAAGGTGAGTTTTTCCGGGCTACTCATGTCACCATAGTCACGTGCAAGTTAAGATACCTCGGCGTATATTTAAGTATTATCTGGATATTGGAGGCCAATAAACTGTGCTTATAAATGATTAGTATATTATTACCATACAAACCAGCCAATCATTCCCAGAGCATTTTTCTATTACGCCTTTCACTATCGAAAAAATTGTAATTTTCAACACTTTGAACCCTCTTCCATCTACCTACTGCTACTTAGTTCTCAACGTCAACAAATCAATCATATAACTCGCCATGTCTGCCAGACTCACATTTCCCCGTGCTCTTAAAGAACTCCGGTTCCACTTTTCTCAGACTGGAGAGGCCTCTGTTCCTCTCAGGTAAGTGTGTTCCACGGTACTATTGTACTCGTAATAATGGTTTATCTTTGCTAATATAGCCTTGATATGTAGACAATTCCTGACGCGAGCATACCCCGAATTCAAGAAACATAACCCCAACACACCGGTACTGATCCGTGAGGCATTTGGCGTTCGTCCTGCTGTTTTTGCTCGATTCGAATTTGGCAAGGAAGCCAAAGTCCATTTAGACGGCCTTCCTGAGGATCAGATTGAGAAAACTCTGGACTCACTAATAAATCACAAGTAGAGCAGCAAAGCATTGTCTGGACCACAAAAAAAAATAAGCTTAAGCCTAACTCTCCTCTCCATTCCATACATACATATACATATTCTCTATTTATATCATTATTTCAAGTTTCATCTGCCAATCGACTCAATTTCTCATTCATTATTTTCTTAAATCCTGAGTTAGTAGTGTGTGTGACCCTAAATTATTGACACTATGTGTTGACCCAACTTCTGCACTTGGGAAAGGGGAAACTTAAAGCTCTGTCTATTTTGTCTATTTCGTTTTATTTATTTTTTTGGTGCTCGGTTCAGTGTAGACAGTAAAATTTCAGTTTCATAATTTTCTATCCCTTTCACCACCACACCACACCTCATCAACAACTCAACCTCCTTCATTTAAAACAAATATGGACCGTCTTCTTCAGGATATTGGTGACCTGGTCAATTCAACTGTTGATGGTGCTTTGACCAAGGTCTCTGGTATTCCTGGATCTGCGATATTGTTGCGATATATAAAGAGCTCCTATCAAAATGATCCTATCCGCTCACTTCTTGAAGCACTGTTAGTGATATTTGCTATCCGCTACTTTTTGGCTTCTAAATATTCGACCTCAAAGCAAAACTATGTGGTTTTGGAAGACTACGAGATTGACGAATTAGTAGATGACTGGGAACCTGAGCCGTTGGTGAAACCCCTGGATGATACTGAAAGGTGGAGATTGGATAAGATCCCAATTATCTTTGGTGAGTCCGGACCCAAAGTCCGTTTGACTACTGCCGACGAAGCACTGGCCAAGTCGCCTGTTATCCACAAAGAACTGTCCAATGGTGCTACCGTCCCATCGAACCAAACTGTTCTCAGGGATGACCGGGTCTACTTGAACTTCCTGTCCACCGATATGCTTAACTTCAACACTCATCCTTTGATTCGCAACGAAGCTGTGAAAACTATTCGTGAGTACGGTGTAGGTTCTTGTGGCCCTGCTGGTTTTTACGGTAACCAAGACGTGCATACGCAGTGTGAAAATGATATTGCTGAATTCCTGGGTTGTGAAGGTTGCATTTTGTATGCACAAGGTCTCGCCACAGCATCATCTGTTATTCCTTGTTTCTTGAAGCGTGGAGATATGATTGTTGCTGACAAGGGCGTCAATATTTCCATTCAAAAGGGTATTATCTTGTCTCGTGCAACTGTCCATTGGTATGAACACAATGATATGGCTGACTTGGAAGCCAAGTTGATTCTTGCCAACAAGAAGTACCGCAAAGGTCCATTGCCTCGTCGATTCATTATTACAGAAGGTCTTTTCGAGCATTTTGGTGATAGCCCTGATCTTTCTAAAATTATTGAACTCAAGCACAAGTACAAGTATAGATTGATCCTTGATGAGTCGTGGTCTTTGGGACTGCTTGGCGAGACAGGTCGTGGACTTCCCGAGGTCTGTGGAGTCAAGCGTAGCGAAATTGACATTACAATTGGCTCGCTAGCCAATATGTTTGGATCTGCTGGTGGATTCTGTGCTGGAGCTAAGCATATGGTTGAGCATCAGCGAATTACCAGTTTGGCATACACTTTCAGTGCCACAATGCCTGCATACCTCGCCAATAACACGTCAGTTGTCATTAAATTATTCAAAGATGAGCAGTTCCAGAAGGACACACTTGCACAGTTCCGTGCTAAGGGTGCTGGTGTTTACAAAGTTTTTGAGCACAGCGACCATGTAGATGTTGTGTCTCAACCTGGCCTTGGATTAGTGAGCTTGGTGCTAGTTAAAGAGTATGACACTGCTGCGGAGGAGGAAAAGGTCCTGCAAAGCATTGTTGATCGAACTCGACAGGGAGGTGTTTTGATTTCACGACAAATGTATGTGCCTGAGGGTGAGCATCTTCCAGTGGAGCAAGGTCTGAGGATTATGATTAATAACGGACTTACATATGAAGAGGTATTGCATGCTGCTCGGGTTATCAATGATTCTATTAACGAGGAGTTTAAATAAAAGAAAGTATGTGATTGTGTCTTGGTACATTGCTTGGTGTTATATATATGTGCTATATATAAGTATACGAATAATTATTGATACTTTTGAGATCTGATTTGAGGTTCCTTTGGATGATTAATATCTACGAAAGGAGGGACATTTACATTAGATAAAATATACATGTTATGTGGTAATGTTGTGACCTTCAAGTCATTCTGGTAGGATCAGCACACATTAATAGATATAATTATCAAGGAATATGTGAGCATACGGTATGTGGGTGATTTTGAACATTAAGTTTTAACTAGTAGCCGCTATCAACTTTCTTTCAAATTGAAATGAACTGATCTCGTCTCGAAAACAAAAATAAAATATAATAAAATAAAATCAAATCATAAACTTTTTTGAACCGTCAAATGTGATGTATCTCTGTCACAGTTTGAAAATTTAAATGAAAAAGCCAAGAGGCTGAAAGAAAACACACTTACACAAACGCCTATATTATCATTATTATTTTATCTTCTTCTTTTTATTTCATTCTGAAGACACTAACCTCCTTTCATTCATACTCTTATAATCTTAATTATTTCAGTCTCCTCAGCAGCTATGTCTTTCAAATGATCCACAGAGGGGGCCAATACGATGCTACAACGAAAGTTATGGTGGGCGGAGGTGGTCTAGAAAATTAAATAGACATGGAACAAAAAAGAAACCAGTAAAGTCTTTGTCCAGTCTAGTGAATATCGTAAAGAAGGAGATGTGTAAGAAGTAACCCAAAGAATTGGTTTATACATAATTACAGTATGTTAGATATCTTGGTGGCAGAATAGTTAGCTGTTCAATAAAAATCCCAATAAATATCATGCATATGTTTCATTATCTAACCTGATCGTACATCACTCCGGCAATATTGAAAACAAAATAATAATATTAATATTAATAATAAAAACAGTATGCAATTTCAAGAACTCAAACTCCAAAAGTTGACGTTTTTATTTTACTTGTATTTTGTTCGTGGAAATGTCCCATCTCGGAGTTCCCAAGAGTCGCGTGTGCCCTAACCGCATGAAACATAAATGTCACGTTGATTTGACGATTATGTACTGATTTCGCATCTTTTTGTTACCTTGCTTCCAATATATATCAATGAAAATGGGCAACAAACAAGTTTCAAAGGGCTAATCTATCTGTTCCATAACCCAAAATCTCACCTCTCCACCTGCTCCTCATAGACTAATTAAAAAAATTCTGTATTAAAGAAAAAAGAAAAACACATAGTACAAGTTATATCAATGTCACTTTGTCTAAATCGACTTCAAGAAGAACGGTAAGTTATTCTGGAATTAGAAATCAAGTTTTGAAAAATACAAACGAATTCTCATAGTAAACACAAAACTCTGCACGCGTGAGTTTTGTTTGTGTTTAATTTATTTTATTATTATTTATTTATTTATTTTTTTTCACCTTTACTCTTATATTAACAACTCGCTAATCATAATCTTTTGGTTTATTTTATTTTTAATCTAGAAAGCAATGGCGTAAAGATCATCCGTTCGGGTTTTACGCAAAGCCAGACAAGACTGCGGATGGGAAGTTAGATCTCATGACATGGTCTGTTGGTATTCCAGGTAAAGCTGGTACAATGTGGGAAGGCGCTACTTATCCATTAGTTATTTCATTTACAAACGAATATCCTACTAAACCTCCAAAATGCCGGTTTGACGCTCATTTCTGGCACCCTAACGTTTATCCCTCTGGTACTGTGTGTCTGAGTATCTTGAACGAAGAGGAAGATTGGCGTCCTGCCTTGACGTTGAAACAAATTCTATTGGGTATCCAGGAACTTTTGGATACGCCAAACTTGGACTCTCCTGCTCAAGCAGATGCGTTCCATTGCTTCAAGTATGTTTTCTTGTTTGGTTATATTAACAAATTGTGATTGTGTGGTTATGGTGCTAATATGTGTATTTAGGAAAAATAAGGCTTTATATGAAAGCAAGGTCCGTGAACAAGCAAACAGATATATGAAGTAGCTGTTATTTTTGGTGTGTTATATAATTTAATATCATAAGTCATTTATTGTTTCATTGTGTTTTCTTGAACGTTTATGATGAATTTTCGTTGGTTTTCCCCTAACAGCCATAGGATTTGCTATTCCATTGCGAGGAAACGAAACACGTTGAATCTATTCATTTCAGCAAGCCCGATGTTTATTGTACACATAGTACATACGCAATTGCGAAGGCTGTAAGGTTAATTAGCCTTTTATCCTCTACTTGACGTGTAAAAGCATCTAAATTTATATGCTGTGGACAGAAAGCACATGAAATTGTTTTTTTTTTTTTAAATACCGAATTACAATTTCACGAGTAACTCATATTTTTGTAACACAACTCAGAGCTACCTGGCTCAATTTTTGAGTGACTTGTTAGCAAGTTGGCATTACTGGCCATTGCCACTCAATCCGCACATTAAATAGAAAATTTCGTGGCCAATTTAAATTAAACTTTGTCTTTCATGTTACCACTATTCAAAACCAAAAAATATAAAAAAATAAAAATAAAAATAAAAACAAACCTAGAAGTAACAACAAAACCTGGCTGGGGCTTTGGTTTTGGTTATCTTTTTTGCCAATAGGTCATAAATATTGGATTTCTCTAAATCAAAAACAAAAAAATAAATTTGGAAAAAAAATTATAAGTAAGAAAATATAGATACCATGAAGGTCACTTTATTTTATTTTACAGTAGCAGGGAACTAAAGACTAGCTAAGCTTGTATAATGTTTGAATACTTGTGTTTCGTATTTTTGTTTTTGTGATATCTGTCTGGCTTTTGATCTCAGATGGATTTAGTGACCTATGAATATATAAATTTGATTAAAATCAAAACCACTTATTTTATTTTATTTTACTTTATCAAATTTCATCTTACTTCTTTCATAATATTATACTACCCTAGATTTATTGAACTAAAGAACAAAGGTTCATTTTGAAACGATCTTCATCATAAAAGAATTTTAGAAAGGATATAATATATTTGGTTGTTTATATATATTATTAATAAAAGACCAGTTATTAACCTTATTACTATTATTTTGATTTGTTTTGTATTATAAGTTTACTTTGTGACAATATAAAAATATATATAATATGTGGCCAAGTTGTTGAACCTATCGGTTTTCTTTTCCACCTGTTCTTTCTCTGTTCTTGCACTTTCTGTTTCTCTTCTTCTTCGTCAAATTCAAATAAACAAAAAAAAAAGCACACAGACAATGCTCAATATTATGGTGTTGTTGTTGTCAAAGGTTAAATTGGCTACTGGTTAGACTAGAGTCCGTATAAAAAAAAGAATATTCTATATCCTAGGGTCGACATAATCTTGATAATATAATTTCTAGACTAGCGAGAATAGGAAATAGAAATAGATCTTTATACAAAACAAGAGTAAATAACAGTTGGAAGAAGACGTTTGATGAAACTAGAGCGACATAATTCCAAGAACATCAAGTAGACAGGAAATATGGCCATTTAAATAATAAAATATTTTATATAATTTAGTATTAGGTTTAGTTTTGGACCAAGAAACGACTAACTATTTCCATAATACAAAATAAAATAAATTTATAAAATAAATAAATAAAATAGATTGCCCGCACTTGCAGTTTAAGAGAAGGGGCATATCTCCTTCTCTGGAGTTATTATACGGACGAGTTAGTTTCCTGCACCGTCAAGGAAATAAACCGGAAGTCGAATAAAATGGGTTGCAAATGTCAATATTCGTGGAGACTTTTGAAAGTGAGAGATGAAGAGAGAGTGTGAGAGAGAGAAGTTCAATGTCTAATAAATAAATCCAAACCTATAGCTACGACAATTGATACATTCTTCACTTGTTGAATTTTTATTTAATTATTTTATTTTATTATTTAATTTTATTATTATAAGCAGCTCGCATTCTCATTGGTCATATTCCATGGTTCCATAGTTCCATCTGTAGCCCATACATACTGTCCGCATATCTGCTACAGTATCAAAGTATACATAGTATACATATGTTATATCAGCGTCTCGTTCTTAGCCATAACACTATGATGATTATGGGGTTGGGTGTGTTCAGTTAATGTTGATGTTGTTGTTGTAGATGATTTATTTTATATTATTCATCTCGGTAAGTTTTGATGCAACATTATTTAGAAAATATATCATAGATAGACTTTATTTTATTTAATTTTTTTTTTTTTGTAAATTAAATTTTTTAGATTCTTTTTTTCACCTTAGAAGAAAAAAATACTAATCATTCTGTTCATGTTCATGTTCATGTTCATGTTCGTGTTCTTATTCTTATTCTTATTCTTATTCTTATTCTTTTTCTTCTTCAACATCATCATCATCATCATCAAATGGTAATTATGCATTGCATAGATGATAAATTTAAAAAATAATTGAAAATAAACTAGATTCATTTGGGCAAGAAAAAGAAATGTTTTTTATTTTTATTATGATTTTATTTTGATTTTTATCATTTTTATTATTTTTATTATTTTTATTATTTTTATTATTTTTATTATTTTTATTAGCTTTATTATTTTTATTATTTTTATTATTTTTATTATTTTTATTATTTTTATTCTTTTTATTATTTTATTTTAAGCTTTTCATCACTAAAAGTATAATACCAGGATTATAGAATTTTGTACCCATCACCACTGTTAAAATACCTCTTAAAAACTCAAGTTTAGTTAGAGCCAGAGAGTACTTACCCCAACTAGTATGAAACTGGAGATCAGCACGCACTTGGAGGGTCATCTAAGTTGGGAAATTCATTAATAACAACCTATCTATCTGTTTAGTATTATAAGTATTCTTCCTCTCGATCTTTCCCTCTCTCTCTTTCTTTCTCTCTCTCTTTCTCCCTCTTTTCTTTCCCCCCATGTTCAGTCAACCATCATCGACATTGACCCATTGACCCATTGACCCATTACCTTTTTTTATTTTTACTAAACCATATAATAGAGTTATATAAAATACCTTTTGATTCCACTGCTTCTCACTTTTCATCGACTTTTTCAATTCTTTTTATCTTCTTTTTATCTTCTTTTTTTTTTTTCCTCTCTCTTCCACTTCTTCTCATTTTCTATTCTTTCACAATGAAAAATACTTTGTCTTCAAGGATGATTACCTGCTCAGTAAGTCAATTATTCCCTCTCACGTCCATCCAAGTTAATCACTAACATTAAGCATAGAACTCGCTTAACCCGTCGAAACACTCATTGCTCGACCTACCCCCAGAATGCCTTTCGCTCATAATTTCATCCCTCGATACCAAAAATTTAGTGAGCCTTACTCGCTCCTGCAGGTCCCTCTACTACCAAGCCACACTAGTTCTTTGGAAACACATAAAACTCGATCTGACTGTATCAACAACCAAAGCTCACCATCATCTCTTCGATAGCACAACATCAGCAATACTTTTCAATACCCTAGCATCAAACTCTGTGTCGCCATACGCACTTAGTTGTATCCGCCAACTATCTCTAAACATGGGCACTTCCACCACACCAGACTTCATGCTCAATTTCCTTGCTCCCAGACTGTTAAACCCAGCGCTCCTGCAACACTTGAGGTCAGTCACCTTTCATGGACCAACTTGGAATAATATTCGAGCAATTCCAGAACTTATCTGTGCATTTCCTGCAACAACAACGACTGTCTCGATCCATGATATATCTCTTTCTTGTCTTGCTGAACTAGCATTACCTATAGGACCCCTCAATCGTATGCTAACATCCCTGTCACTTAACTTCTCTTCATTTAACAATAAGTCGTCCGATATTGACCTGCTGTCTCAACTTTTGAAACTGTTACCCAGGTTGCATACTTTTGCACTGTCCTTCAATTACGAGTTTGACTTGTGTGACGATATGTTTCTAGAATCCCGTATCTCAAGCTTATTTTGGAACATGGA
The DNA here is from genome assembly GCA_030570935.1 of Geotrichum klebahnii. Lineage (NCBI taxonomy): Eukaryota > Fungi > Ascomycota > Dipodascomycetes > Dipodascales > Dipodascaceae > Geotrichum > Geotrichum klebahnii. The sequence continues at coordinate 261,143 of JAJLWW010000007.1, read as the reverse complement.
TACGCATAACCCGAACATGGCCAAAATTTCCATCTATGACTTTCCCCCGTATCTCCACTTCAATCCACAATGCTTACCCCCCTCCACTAAAGAATTTCTATTTCACACGAATGAAATCGACTGCGAGTTGCGTTTTATCACCCAACTTTTGACGTCCTGCCGTACAAAACTCACTTCCCTGTCATTACGCATTGCGCAGTCCATTGAAGAACAAGAAAATGTAGTGCTCGACGACTACTGCATATCTCTTACTTCTCTTACAGAACTTACTCTTGACGTTCCCTGCACTTCGCATACGTCCTTGTTGGCAACTCTAATTAAAGCAAACCGTCAATTATCGCGGATAGCTCTGTCAGGCCTATCTACGACTGGTTTGTGCCAGCTTTTGCATTGTCGTAATTCGCTGCGCCAGTTATACATCTATTCCTTTGCAGCAATATGCTCTCCTGAATGTCCTTCCCTTGTGATCCAAGCAGTCATGTCACATTTCCCAGCTCTCCGCCTTCTCTCTCTCCCTCCCATGCCAGAAGAGCTATTTCAAAAATGTATCTTCATGAAGCAGCAGCATCAGTTACCATATCTCTCCTTAATTCTCTCTCACCAACCATTTGCGGCTTCCACTTTTGCATATGCCACTATAAGTAGCACCCATTCAACACCTATCGGCTCTCCTTCCCCGTCTCCATCCCTGGAACAACAAGATCCCGCCAACCAGTCGCATCAATCGCCTTCTTTCTCCTCACCATTAAATCTAGGGCAACATGATCCTCCACCCCTTTTTTCAAATAATGATCGAACCGCCCTCTGGACAAGTCTGCCTTTTAAGTCTGTTGACGAGCTTGACTTGTTTACATTTCACAACAAAGACCAAATCTGCGTCCTTTAACAAATAATAATCATAAAAAAAACATGTTGTCCTGTTCGGGTCATACTTGTTGCACTAGCAAATAAAAAGTTACCAAATATTTTTTTTTTAATATTCAAGTATTATGATTCTGTGATTATTCCCAAATGGAAATCCGCGCTATGCTTGTAATGGCAATTATACTAAATCACGACTGAGGGATGAAATAGGCCAAAACAGCTAGGTGGTGTACAGTGGAAAATTGAGGTTAGTTAATTTACTCAAAAGTCAGATGAAATTTAAAGTTTCGAAAATAATTAGGAAGAAAGAAACTTGGCCTGTGGAAGGAAGTTGAGAAATAAATCAAAAATTATTTGTATATAACGAAGCCTGAAAAAACACAGCAGTCACGTCAAATACACCAAATGAACCACCATCATCACAGAGTCTTTGTCGGATTCTGCATGCTAGAATATAAATTCACAGATTTTCTCTTCTCAACTCAGTTTTTTTTTTTTTTTTTTTTTTAAAATCTTCTTCCCCAACTATGTCAATCGATTCTTTTTCAACAACTCAGCCACTACCTTGTCCTAAACCTCTTCGTCAATCTCGCCTTGAGCCGTTTCTAGTGTAATTAAGCCTAAATAAAATAAATCACAGGGTCTGAATGTAGTTTACTAACAATTCCTTTTTTTTTTCTTTTATTTTATTCCTGCAGGGCCTTGTTATTTGTGTCTGAAAACATTAAACAATATTGTTCAGTGTACTGTCTACCGAATTCCTCGGTAATTATGATACCTCAAAAGTGCCGTGCAAATATACGAGCTTCTAACAATAGAGTGAATAGAGTCGATTAGAATACCAGCCAGTTGCTACGATCTCGTATTCTGTTTCAATGACCTCTATTCTTTTATTTACCATGATCACACTTGCGTGCATGGGGTTCTTTTGGGCGGTAATTGGAGGTAATGCTAAATGCTTCCAGGACCAAAGTACTTTGCTAACTAAAAATAGCTATTGTATTTGCACCCTTGCTGGTATCTCTTGCTGCCGCCTCAGTTGGTTCATGGGGATTTGCGCTTGTGACTGGCATGGTATACCGGAGTCGTATCAAGGCCAAAGTGAATAAACTCCTTGGTAGGCAACAAAGTGAAGTAGGTGGTGTTCCAACTAGAAAGTTAACGGGCCGTCTAAACTTGAGAGAGGACCGGAACAAATGGAAGTTTATTAACGAATTCAATGCCGTGGGATATCTAAGTGAGCGTGAGCGCCGGGTAGTGTCTGGAGGCTTAGAAGAAGTGAAGTTATTACGCAAAAAGGAACGCTTAGAACGCGAGGGAGGTGGTGAGGTGTCAGAAGTAGCCGAAAAGTCCGAGTTGTCACATGAACAACAGATGGTGGAGCCAGCGGAAATACCAGAAATGCGCATGGATCCCCTGAATGAAGTTGAGGGTATAACTAACGAGGAAGAAAGCTAGTAGCTTTTACAAGATTTTTACGCATGGTCCAATATACTTTTTTAAACAAGTATTATTAAAATAAATATACTTTGAGAGTTATAAGGAGAGGTCCAAGTAGATCAATTATAAACTTCTAATGCTTAGAGTTTATTTAATAGAGTCGAGCAGAGTTTAATTAGATTCGAGCCCAGTAAATGAAGATGAAGAGATATTAATTGATTAAGATTTAGTACATAAATAAGTTTTGGAATGAAATTCAAAAATGACAAATGAGAATGAAAAAAATAAAAAGAAACTAATAGTAATCAAAAAAATAAAAATTTAAAATAAAAATGTAGAAATTAAAAATACAAAAAAACAATGAAAGATGAGTTTTTTTTAAACAGTCATTAAGACCTGATAAAAACTAGCATTTAACATTGTCTTGAGATGCGGATCATTAAAATAATAAGAATATGAATGAAACAACGGGTTTGTTGAAATTATTGACCTGTCTACAGGTAAAAGCGAAAGTGATTTGCTGGTATTGCTAATGCAGGGTGTTGTTGTTGTCGTGAGCTGAATTGAATCATCATGAAGATGATGATGATAATGATTCATCATTACTAGTTTTAAATAAAAGATAGGCGGTAGTTGATAGCCTTGAAGTTCTGTTAATGGATTAAAAAAAGGTTGGTCGAAAGGCGAGATTGTAAGAACAAGTGTGTGAAGATGAGGACAGGCCTTGAGGAATTGGATAATAGCTTGAGAGTATGTTATTGCAGCTGGTGTCGGAGTGGTGATGGCTACTGCGGGTACTAGTGGTTCCTCGGGTGGCTCGTCATCGCTGGTGTTACCAGCGCCAATGCCGCCTATTGAGGCGACAGCATTGCCATCAGGATTAGTCGAGATTTCTTGTTGTTGATCTATACCAAGCGTACCAGCAGTTGATGAAGTATTAGTTTGACCGGTGCTGGCCACAATTAATGAGCCTGACGTATCTAAGTATTCAAAATCATCAACCACCAGTTTCTTGAGCACATTTGTCTTAATACCCATAGCAACGTCGCTGGTGGTATCTAAGCATCCACCCAAAATTCGGCCAAGAGCACCGAGTAACACAGCGTCACAGTGCGACAGATACACATTAACCAGTGTTGATCTTGACGCGGTAACCATGGCCTTTACAAAAAGGGGCTCAGGAGTTTGTGTCCAGAAATGCAAATTAGTTAGAGTTCGGAACGGAATAAACATGGTTGCAGGCAATGGTGTAGGGAGAGAAAGATGTAATGTCGTGATTTTAAGACTAAGTTTACCTTTACGTTCATTGTGGCTCGTCCCATCGTCATCGTAATTATCGGTGTCGTAGTCGTCGTTGCCATCGTTATCATCGACATCAGTGGCACCGTTAGTTGTCAAGGTAGGATGACGTTGCTGGTTGGCAGGTGGCTGCCACATTTTTTCAAACAAACTCCAGCAATTGAAAACTTCAACTCTAGGTGGAACCCAATCCATTGCAAAAACTTTGTTAATTGAATTGGGTACAGTCAAGGATTTTAACTGTACAAGTTGTTGGAGCGCCGATTGAAGAGCCTTGTATTCATTTTCTTGGTGTCGCAGATATTGATCATGATTACTCGTTAGGATCGAAGATGAAGAGAAGGGGGAAGGTGAAGGTGGCAAGGATGACGGTAATACCGAAGGTACTGATGGAGGCGGAGAAGAAGCTGAGCTCTGGAACAGATCGGTAATAGTCAATCGTTCGAGGCTTTGTATCATGTCTTGCTCAACCACTCTCTTAAACCTCGTGTATTCACCTTCGGTCTCTACGACGTCTACATCTGAAACATTTCTTTCATTTGTAGTAGAGCGGCGTGGAGGAGGAGGAGGAGATAGCGCGATGTTGAGATCGTTAACAAATGAAGCCAAGCCTAGTTCTTTAAACTCTTCGAGCCGACTCAGACTGGTGTTGTATAACCTTATGTTACACTTACGGTGACGGGTGTGTCGATATTGATGATATTGATATTGTTGATTATCCACCTTCGTTCTTGCCGTCACTTTGGGTGATAATGGTTCTGGATATACAACTAGTTTCAAACTTTCCAAGATGGTATCACAAGCACCAGAGGAGATTGTGGAACTGGAAGGATAATCGACAATATTGATTTGATCCAAATTAACCAAATACGAGCTGGCCGCTTGTAAGAACAACGGCACCAAATTGTCTTTGTTAGTGGTTGTAGTCGCAATAGCATAAGGTGGGGTTGATGGATAGGCGTTATTACACGAGGGACTTTGAGCCCCGGTTGGCATGGCAAAGGTTATAGTTCGTATTGTACTTTGAGCAAAAGGAGAGATTTGATTTTGGAGCAACGCTTTGGTGAACAAGTCGTGGTAATTTGTTTGTGATTTGGTTTGTCGTCGCCGTTGCCGTTGATGTTGGGTGATAGTTGGGTTAGCAGATGCAGCTGAGGTTACTGTTGGTTGGGACTGAATGTGTAAACCAGATTCTGAAACCGATTTAGCGGTGCAATTCAATTGCACTCTTTGCAGAGATTGCTGGTGATGTTGTTGATCTTTCACGTCTTCGTCGTCATTCTCGTCGTCATCGTAAGCTTCGTCATCGTCCTGGAAATCATCGTCGTCATCGTTTTTAAAGCCAGCATTGTGAGAGTTGAGATCTATATTGCATTGGCCTAAAGCAGGAATCTCATTTTCATAACTGTTTTGTTCAGGGTCCAGTAGAATCCAATCCTTGGTATAACTTTTTACAGTGATTGGTTGATGCAATGTTGTTGATGCGGGATTCTGTTGATCAAACACGATATGACGCCAGAGCACAGGAACCACTGAGTGGTACAGGTGTTTACAAGTGAGCGCTAGGTTGACGAGGTCTTGAGTACTATGTGAGGTCGTATATTGATCTGCATCAGTAATAGAATTGGTGGAATAAGGGGCAGGGATAAGTGTAGAAGTGATGACTAGCCTAAGGAGTTCCTGAGGTAGGCTGACAAGGGACATTCTGGATAGAAAATAAATGTGATATTTCTATGTATAAAATAACGGGTTTGATTGAGACTTTTGTTTCAGGTGTTGAGGGAGTTAGAGGATGAATAGTAAATGAATATTAATTAATTAAGAAGAATAAAATAAATAAAATAAAATAAAAAGAGGAATGAAGGTAGTAGAAAATAAAATAAAAACAAAGATGAATATAAATTTTTTGAGATAAAATTATAATAAAAAAATAGAGAAAGAAAAAAACTTTAGAGAGAAGAAAGGGCTTTAAAAGAAACTTTATATTTAAAAATGTCAGGGAAAATAATATATATATATAACTAAAAATAAGGGTAATATCAATAATAAAAAATTAAATTTTTAAATTTTTAAATTTTTATACACAAGATAATGTACTAAAGTAAAAGGACCAAAGAAGATACACAAAATCCAAGACATGGCTGGATCTCGTCCTTAGTATGGTTTTTTGGGTTTTTATTTTACATTGATTTATTAATTTATTTAATTTATTTATTTATTTATTTATTTATTTATTTAATTTATTTAATTTATTTTCTTTATGGTTATTTTTGTCTTTGATTTGTGTCATTTGTATTATTGTTTCTATTGAAACGTTTTCAGATTTTAATTTATTTTCTTTTTCTTTTTTTTTTTTTTTGACTCTTTCATCCCTGCATTTTACTTGAAATTTTTTGGTTTTTTGTTTACTTTGTGTTTAGCAGTAACTAGCAACACAGCAGTTGTCGTAGAAATTGGATATACAAATTTTTATTGGTTTTCAAGTTGACGATTCGAGATACAGAAAACGGTTTTTATTCCTAAACTGGACGTTCACAGGCATCCCAAAATAGCCCAACTTTCCATCTTTATCTTGTTCTTCTTCTTCTTCTGCTTCTTCGTCGTTAATTTCATTGAAACGATTAAACAAAAAAGGTAATGTGGCGATATATTCACTCAAGCAATCTTTTCTCGTTTTTATCTTGTGGTCTTTTTTGGGTTTAATTTCGTGTTTCATCTTTTAAATCTCGAACCTTGACTTGCTGACTTGCTGACTCGTTGACTCGTTGACCCGTTGACTAGCTGACTCGTTGAACTCTTGGACCTTTGAGCTTTAGCTCCATCAAAATCTATCACCAGCGTCATCCAACATCACCGCGTTTACAACCACACTACAGCTGTTGTTTACAGACCCCCACTTTGGGATTGTGACAGCTCTTAGAATGTTCTTTATATTTGCCTATTTAGGTTCAAATCCCGCCTAATAAAAAGCAAAGTCAGTGGTAAGAAAACCAAAAACAAAAATAAAATAAAACGGTGGTGGCCATGAAGATCTGAATGGGACCGGTTATTTTCCCAATTAGTAATAGATCTGTACAAAATAGGAAAATGAGAAAAAAACTAACAAAACCCGTGTTGCAAAAGAAGAAAATATAATCTCTGTTATATAATGTTATTGTTCTGGCTGAGTCATCCATGCAATGGACAAGTTATACAATTAAATCGTTATGTTTGTTATTTAGTCCCTGGATGTTGCAACAACATTTGACCCAAAACTTTAGATAGTTACAATATTTGAACTATTCTCAAAATGTACAATATTTACAATATTCAAATCCAACTTTAGGGACGATGATTAAATCAAAGTCACATAGTGATGGAAATATCTTTAACCTGTAGGATAAGCGTATCATTTCATCATTTTATCATTTTATCATTTTATCATTATCCATCCTTGACCTAGTCAAAACGGTTACTGTGATATTGTACCACCACCATGTACATTAGTTCGATACATTTTATTACTGTACTCAATGTACCTGACCAGGTCTGTACAACATCACACTCTCCCCTTTTTCTCACCTCACTGGACTAAACTCACTCAATCTAGAATTTTGTCTCTCCTAATTTTACCTCACTGGAAATCCATGGAAGGAAATACAGTTCCTTAAGAAAAATTTCCCCCTATCAACATTATCTACATGTCGTCTATTAGGCTTCAATGCAATGGAACTACCCGTAATGGCACGCGTTGCAAAATAAAAGCACCAGCTGCATCACCCACCACTCAACAACAACAACAGCAGACGACCTCGCCATTTTACTGCCACCACCATCGTCCGAGTACTTTAGCAGCCCCTGTTACCGACCTGTCCGTGGCCCTGAATGGATTATCACTTATTAACTCACCACTACTACCGTCATCCCATCGTCCGCAACAGCTACAACAAAACCGACACCCAACAAAAGCTTTCATCTATGCTTATACTCTCGTGCCAACCCATTCAAATGTACATGTAATGTCAAGCTCTACAGGCAAATTTACGCCTCTTGTATCATCATTATCAGTTAAAAAAAAGCCATGGTGGCGACGATCATTCAGCTCTAAGCATACTTCATCTGAAGGTAGTAGTGGCGGTGTTGGTCAAATGCTGATCAAAGTAGGTTATACTACCAAAACTCCAGAACAGAGGTTAGCTCAATGGCGCCTTAAATGTAAACATCCAATCTTCCTTTTGGTTCCAACGCCTCATGACCACTATGAAGATTATTTCGATTACACACTAAAAGGATGGCCTATCAAACTTCAACAATCTCAGCACCATCAATATAATAATATTAATAATACTACTACCAATCATAAGACATCCAGTAATACCTCGTCTTTACCTCTCCAGATTGAATCTGCCATTCACCAAAACCTATGGTCCCTGTTTGGAAAAGGCAAAGTTCTATGTCACGGATGTGTCACTCCCCAATCATCCAAAGATACTAACAATGTTCATCTAGAATGGTTTCTCATTCCTGACGACCCACAAGCCCTCGCAGTTGTCTACTCGGTCATTCAAAACTGCATAAATACTGTTACCTGATATATACTATGTTTTAAATGTTTATGCATTTACTTTTGGATAGATCTCACTTGTTTACGTTTGTTCCCTTTCGAAAACGAGAAAGAAAAAAATGAAGAACAAAAAAAACGAGCATATACAAAAATAATTGAAAAAAAAAAAACCTTATCATTTATTTTAAATACATCTCTTTCATCTGTTTTTTTTTTAAACCTCATGTTGATTTGGATTGGTTCTAGCCCTTTACTTATTTGATTTACTTACGAGTTCATATAAGTTGAAGGATCAACGCCTTCCTCAGGAAACACGGGAATGTCAACCTCAAAGCGCTCTTGAATCTTATGCAGAACCTGCTCATCTTCTTCGGTGGAAACAAAAGACACTGCAAGACCCTTGGTTCCAAAACGTCCTGCACGACCAACTCGATGCAAGTACTGGTCGGCCTCAGGAGGTAAATCATAGTTAATAGCCAAGTTAATGCGCTCAATATCAATGCCGCGTCCAAACACATCAGTGCACACACAGATACGCTTGTTAAACTCCTTGAATGACTTGTATCGCGCAATTCGCTCCTCCTGTGGGATACCACTGTGAACAGCAATAGAAGGAAAGTTGCACTCGTTCAAAAGGCGGTTCAATTCGTTAGCACGTGATGTCGATTTGACAAAAATAATAACCTGGTTGAACTCCAGATTGTCCAACAGCTCGTTAAGCTTACGGTTCTTTTCGCGCTCAACCAACTTGATGTAATATTGTTGCAAACCGTGCAAAGTTAGCTTGGTTTCGTCGTCCACGTAAATCTCCAATGGGTTTTGCATGAACTTTTTGCAAATGGGTCTCATGTCTTGTGCCAAAGTAGCAGAAAACATCATGACCTGCTTCTGATGGGGCGTGGCCCTGAAAATCTCTTGCACGTCCCGTCGCATATCGGGGGTCTCCAGGACCTTGTCACACTCGTCAATAACAAATGTCTTGACATTGTTTAGTCGCAAATGCTTGTCACGTACAAGCGCATTCAATCGACCAGGGGTTGCGACAATGATATGTGGGCAAGTGGACTTTTCCTTGATCAAATCAATATCTTTTTGAGTGGAGGTGCCTCCATAAAACACACTAGTGCGCACATCTGGCAAGTACTTGGAAAATCGAGAGTATTCGTTCTTAATCTGGTAAGCCAGCTCACGAGTATGGCAAAGAACGACAACTGAAGCTTCACCATCAACAGGCTCAATCTGTTGAAGGGTTGCCAAAACAAACACCGCAGTCTTACCAAGACCTGACTTGGCTTGACAGAGCACATCAGTACCCAAAATTGACTGCGGGATGCACACCTGTTGGACTATACGCAATGTGTTAGTGGAAACGATAAAAAACAAAAGGTAAGAACAAAGAAAAAGAATAACCAACCTTCAGAAGGATGTTCGAAACCGCAATCAACAATTGCTCTTAAAAGTTCGGGTTTCAGTAGAAAGTCACGGAAACCAGTGGAATGAATACCGACGTATGAACCCTTCTTGTCACCTGCTTCTTGCTTGATGGGCAACACTTCATCACCATTGAGGTCTTCAGATGCGCCAGCAGCAGATGCGGCAGTGGCAGGAGCGGCAACCACACCTGGCTGAGGAACGGCAATGTCTTCGCTATCAGAGTAGTCGAGGAGTTCTTCACCTTCATGCGACATTGTAAATTATAAGTTTGTTGAGAAATCTTGTCATGGGTTAGAATAAAGCGCGTCAACATGACAAGAAAAATAGTTCGACAGAAACATACTTGTAGAGTAAAAAAGACGCAGAAAAAGACGCGTAAAGAGAATTGAAAACTGAATAAATAAGGGAGGAAAAGGATTTCAAACTGTAAAGACAATGAATAAGACAAAATGAAGGTCTTTTCAGTGGATGGTGAAAGAAGAGATTGTTCGTCTGTTTGTCTTTTGTGTATGGAATATATATGTGTATAAATTAAGATTTGGATGTGTTAGTTTTTTTTCCAGTTTTTGTTGACGTGGAGACTGGGTTGGGGTGCATCTCAACATAATCATGGGTAATCATTTATAATCACATTATCTAATCATTCCTCCTCTCTCCTAAAAATAATAACACCTCACTTCCTTTTTCTCCCATTTTTCTGTTTACACTAGTCTGCTCTTTTCGCTCCTCCTCTGCAGTCCTGGCTTCTTCTAAACACATTCCATTTCAATTTCTTTTTGTTATACTATTGTCTAATCAAGGCCCATCAATTTAATATTTCTTTTCATTTCCTGCTCTGTGTAGAGTGTGTATTTGCATCCCTTTCTCCCCACACTTCCACCACCAGAGCACTGCTAATTCCTCACGATGATGAAAGGGTGGACTAAACGGGTGAGTCTCTCCTGACTACTTTACGCGATTTCAATTGCTAACTATCAATAGCTGGGCCGTTCTAAGAGCCATGAGAAGAGCACCAAAAAACGAGACGGCGATAAGAAATCGTCTTCTTCTCTGCGTACGGAGTCTTCTACATCTTCTTTGAAAAAAGATAATAGAGAAAAGGAAATCAAAGACAGAGATACTACTAAAGTCGGTCCTACCCCTGCCTCTATCGATACACCTACAGCACCTCTCTCAGTTGCATCTTCACAACCAAGACCAGAATCTCCATCACAGCCACAAGACGCATCCACTTTGCCAGCAAACGGTACCGCTCTTGAGCCAGCTTGGAATGGTGTTTCTCAACCAAATACTCCCGAACCCACTGATGATGTTGTTCGAAATAATCTCAACCTTCCCCAACTGGTAGTTAGCCCTACTGGACATGCACCCCCTGGATCAACAGAAACTATGCCACAAGATCTCGACGTACTTAAGTACGGGTCGAACGGGCAATCCAGCCCTCGTCTATCCATTGAAAGATTCAGTATTGATGGAATCAAGACCCCCCAGCGTCATAACTCCTCGCGGTTTGAAATTTCCGAAAAGAGAGAATTGGAGCACTTACCTAGTTTCAATGAAGTTCCTTCTAAAGAGCGAGGCGACTTGTTTCTTAAAAAGGTTGATCAATGTTCTGTAATGTTTGATTTTAACGACCCCTCTGCGGATATCCTAGGCAAGGACATTAAACGAATTGCATTGAATGAACTTTTAGAATATATTTCTACACATCACGTCACTATTTCTCCTCAAATGTACGCTAGTGTTGTTCAGATGTTTGCGAAGAATCTTTTCAGACCCATACCGCCTCCTGTCAATCCAGTTGGTGACATTTTTGATCCGGATGAGGACGAGCCTGTTTGCGAAGTCTCGTGGCCACACATGCAAATCGTTTACGACTTTTTCCTAAGATTCATTGAATCCAATGACTTTAACCAACAAATTGCTAAACAATATATTGACCACCAGTTTGTGCAAAACTTAATAGAGCTTTTTGATAGTGAGGACCCGCGTGAGCGAGAGTGCCTCAAGACGACTTTACATCGCATCTATGGCAAGTTTCTTAACTTGAGAGCTTTCATTCGTCGCTCTTTCAACAATGTCTTTTTCCAGTTTGTCTACGAAACCGAGAGATTTAATGGTATTGCTGAGCTACTCGAGATCTTGGGTAGTATCATTAATGGTTTTGCATTACCATTGAAAGATGAGCATAAGACTTTCCTGAGTAGGGTGTTAATACCCTTGCATAAACCGCGATCTCTGGGTTTATATCACTCACAGCTTGCATACTGTGTAGTCCAGTTCCTTGAAAAAGACTCCTCTTTGACTGAAGAAGTTATCATGGGTCTTTTGAGATACTGGCCTAAGGTAAACAGTCCTAAGGAAGTTTTATTTCTGATTGAGGTAGAGGATATTTTTGAAGTAATGGAGCCTCATGAATTTACCAAAATTCAAGTTCCTCTATTTGTTCAACTGGCCAAGTGTATTTCTAGCCCTCATTTCCAAGTTGCTGAACGTGCACTGTATTACTGGAGTCATGATTACTTCTGCAGTCTTGTAGCTGAAAATTCTGTGACCATTTTACCTATCATATTTTCTGCGCTTCATGAAAATTCTACTGCTCATTGGAACCAAGCTATTCATGGCATGATTTATAACGCCACTAAAATGTTTATGGATACCAACCCAGTACTATATGATAAGTGTGCTATTCTCTATCATCAAAGTCGCGAAGCTGCAGAAATCAGAGAACAGCTTAGAAAGGAGAGCTGGAAGATGCTTGAAGACCAAGTGGATCCTGCACCAACCGAGATGACTAGTGTGGCTCCTCTTACTACCGTTTAGTAGTATGCTCGTTTATTTTTTTCGTTTACTACCTATATATTATTATTACATGTCGTTGTTTTTTTAAATCTTTCAGACATACATTATTGAACATTAACCCCTACCCGTAGTAAGGTTTTGAACCTACCTATATTTTTATTTTATTTTTTCAACTATTCTTATGAACTTCGCCTTTCACCTATAGTATTGCCGTCATGGGAAAGAATACTGATAAACTGTTCATTACACATTCTGAATGGAGTGGAGCTGATCTTCATTCAGCTGGCGGAGGCAAAGCTGTGTCAGCGTCCAGCATATTAACCCATCAAGCTACAGCGCTACCATTCTGGACCTGTAGTATCAGTCAACAACCCATAGATGAAGATTGTGGAGTTTGTGATGCAGAAGGTCATGTATTCGATATCAAAAATATCATGCCATATATTCTGAGGCAGAAGCTAAACCCAGTCACTGGTGAAGAATTGGCTAGTGCTAAAAGCTTAACCAAGCTTAAATTGACGAAGAGTGAGTCGGGTGCATATATTGATCCAGTGACATTCAAAGAGTTTCAACGACTCAGTGAAGTGGTTGTCGTTAAAGTATCAGGGCAGGTGTATTTTGCAGGAACGATTCGAGAAATGTGTGTTAAACCAGGTCATATGGTGGACTTAGTGACGGATCAGCCGTTTACAAAATCAGATGTACTCAAGTTGCACGGTGGCGTGGGCGTACTACAGAAGTCTAAAGACGCGTTGAAGCGTGATAGAGAGAAGGAGATCGAAAAAGAGACCGAGCGCAAACGGCAAAGAACGAAGCAACAGCAAGATGATGATGAAACCCCAGCAGCTAGCGCAGTCAGTAAAACGCTAACTACACATCACATGGCTACATCACTTACGTCAACAGCCGTAAACCTATCAACGACGTCAAAGTTTCAAACAATTCTATTGGATCAGTTACTAAGACCTAAACGATTTGAAGGACCGGGTTATGCTGTGATAGAAACTAACCTGGGCTCTTTGAATGTCGAACTTTGGAGCAAGTATTCCCCCAAAGCTGTTTACAACTTTGTCAAACATGCTCAAAGTGGGTATTATATTGGTACTATTTTCCATCGAAATATTCGCAACTTTATGATCCAGGGTGGAGACCCCACTGGACGAGGAGGTAAAAGTGCTTTCCCGCCAGACGGAAAGCCATTCAAGGACGAAACGAACTCGCCTTATAAATTCACAGGTCGCGGAATGCTGGCCATGGCCAATAAGGGAAAAAACACTAACACTTCGCAATTCTTCTTTACATACGGAAGAGTGCCTCATCTAGATGGCAAGCATACCATCTTTGGTCAAATTGTGGGAGGTCTAAATGTGCTAGATGCTATGGAAAGAGTTCCTGTTGACTCTACAGATAAACCTAAACAAAAAATCCGAATCTTAGACGTCCGAATCTTAGTAGACCCATTTGAAGAAGACAAAACGGATGAATCTAAGTCATCGACTGTGGTTGAGGATGATTCACCGTGGCTGAAGAAAGCTGCCACACAGGAGTCCTCGTCTATTGGTAAATACTTGAAATCTCCAGCTACTGATACCAAGTCAGTACTTCAATCTACTACGCAAGAAGAAAGCAATTGGCAGGTTCGACGCAAGAATAAAACATCCATTTCCAAGAGCTCATTTGCTGGATGGTAAAAGCGATACACCTCCTCCAATTAGCATATTTATATATTTGAATTTAATTGTATTATGTACACTGAAAAAATGAAAGAAAATAGAAAACAAAACCCCATCTTTATACACTTTACTTCTTACCAGCTTTTGGTCTATTGACAACTTGCGAAGCTTCGAAGCCAGCTAATGAGGTGAGGTTCTCAGAAACAGACTGTTCTACAATAGCCAGCTGAGCAAGAAGAGGACTTTGACGAACAGAAGAAGATTTAGTTTGCTTCTTGTAGTTGGGCATGATAGTAGGCTCAGCGGAGTCTTGGTAGTAACCTCTGTTTTCAGCATCACGATAGTACTCGACATTTTTTCTGCTAATGGGCTTTGCTCTCAGAGGAATACGTCCAAATCTTTCTAAAACAACTTCAGGGCGAACGAGGGTTCGTAGGCCATCCTTGGTATAGTATTGGGCAGTATAGTTACCACCAAGCTCTTCGATTCTTGAAATGGCAGAGTCTGAGGCTCTAGTAGCTGAGATAGTAATAGGCTGACGAAGTTTCTCAGCACCACCACCAATGATCTTGACACCACCGCCGGTTACTTTTCTCAAAATGCCCGCATCATAAATCTCTTTCATTGTAATTGGTTTTGAGGGATCGATTCGCTTGTTATCAATATAATGTTGAATCTTATCCAAATTGACATACTGAGGTTGTTCAATATGTGACTTGAATCCTCGCTTAGGAAAAAGTTTGTAAATGGGGGTTTGACCTCCCTCAAACCATGACTTGATGCTGCCTCGTGCCTTTTGACCCTTTTGACCACGGCCAGAAGTTTTACCATGTCCAGATCCAGGACCACGTCCAACTCTAGTCTCGTTCTTTTGAGCTCCAGGAGCATCCTGTAGTCGGCCCAAGAGAGCGACTCCACGAGTGAAAGTAGTGCTGCCTACACCGGTGTTGTTGGCCAGCGAGATAGTAACTCGTCGAGAAAACATTGGGCTGATGTATGTCTATGTTTCGTAAAGGTGAAAAAAAAAATAGATCATGAAAATTTCTTGGTGGTTTGAACAAAATTGTTTGGGGGCCTGTGGTTGGATGATTTAACCCTAACCTGCTAAGATTAACATACTAAAATCTTGGTCTTTCCAAGTTAACATAGTTGACCATAACTGTAAAGAGGAAATATAATAATAAGAAATTGGGGTTATATGGGAAGTAGAGGCGATATAAAAATCAAATAAATACTAATTTGTTTCAATTTGATATCAAGGTTGTGAGACTTATAGGCAATCAAACTCCTTACCAATATCCATATTTAGTGATCTATATAAGGATACTTATACTTCATATACTTGGCCATTTAACATATCAAAGATGGATTCCTAATGTCTCTTAATTGTGCTTGAATTAAATTATCTCGGTTCTAAATTTTACTCCAAAATATATCTTCTGATCTGGTTCATTGTTATAGCATCACTCTCTCAGTCACTGATTCATATTTAATGTCTTTTCAGTTATTCATTTTAAGTCTTTTTCCCGTATTATAAGAAAGGAAGTTATACACTGATTACTGTTATTCAAACACAATTGGAGAACAAGTAAGCTTCTGAGTTCAACAGGTGTGAATCGTGATAGCCAAATCCATGAATGACATTAATTATTTCTGCAAACTTGGTATGGAGCTATTTAGTTTAGCGACCGCTACAGGATAGAAAATAATACTTCAATGTAAACTACTATAAACAAATGTACTTAAACTATTAAGACAGCTACGCACTTTTGAGAAATAAATTTGGTTTTTTGAAGTTTCACGGCCAAAGATGTTCTTAAATACCTCGACACAAATTGATTTTCACAACTATAAGCCTCTAGCTTAAGAAGAATTGCAAGAAAATAATAGTATTCTAATATTTACATTTTCAGTAGTAGCTTATTTCAACATTTGAAGGCTCAAAAAAAAGTAAGATTTTTTGTCACCTATTTCAAGTATTCTTTAAACCGGCGAAATATGCATCCAAAGACTTCGTGGCCAAGCTGGTTAAGGCGCACGACTGTTAATCGTGAGATCGTGAGTTCAATCCTCACCGAGGTCGTTGTTTTTGATGATTGTGATTAATTTTTATCCTACACCATATTCCAGGTTGTTGCAGAGTAATTTTTATGTCTCTGTTGAGTCTTGTTAAAAAGTCGTTGTGATCTAACGCATATTTGTGACGTACTTTGATTAGGGTTTATGTGATGATCATGAAATAATAGAGTGATTGTCTGTTAAACTAGTTCTAAAAGAAAATAACATTGAGTTGAATGAATTGACCAAGTACAATTTATCAAGCGTAAAAATAAATTAGTGATATCCCGTAGAGAAAAAAATAGATAGAAATTTTATATTGCTGCCGATTAGGGCCTTATGTCAACAGTTTGCGTCTTACCAGATTGCAACCTGCTTCTCAAAGTTTAAATTGGGGTTCAAGATCATAAATTTGACCTTTCACCGTAACTGTTTCCATAGTGGCATTAATCAATCTTCTTAGTACAAAAAAGTTGAATCTTCTAAATCAGCCAGTTCACTTAAATTTCATTTATTTTTTCTCAGATTCCAAATAGAATTTCAGTGGACTAAGAATAAGAGATTATGTAGCCTGGTGTAATGAGTTCCCAAAGTAATAGCCCCCTCTAGCCATATCTTTTGATAAATTGCATTCGTTTTTGTTTCTAATAACTCTCATATACTTACCACAAATAATTTTATTTATTTAATACTATCGAAACCTACAGGCAATACAAATAAAAAAGCTATATGCGTTGTATCATGACTGATTTAACTAAATTTTTCATTTGATATTTTTATTCTCCTTTTTCCCTTATTATTGCTCATGTTTCTGGTGATTTAGTATGTTCGAGTGGATGTTTGTAATACACATTGAGCCTTGTTAAATATGACAAACCAAAATATACATATTCCAACATTTTTGTAATTGTCTGAGAATGTACCTATATACATATACACTCTATTCACTTGGTTCCATTAATCCTCAAACTTATCCCTTTTTATAGCATTCTCTAGTACAATTAAATTTCACGGCAGACCGATGTTTTGAATTGTAATTATCATTGAATCGTTAAGGTACACCCCACAAGCTTCATACATAAGGACCTTGGCGTTGCTTTCCATCCATACCCGTAAACCTAAATGCAACTCAAGTTCTTGTGAAATCAACGTGAAAAGTTCTCAAAACCTCAATTGTTTGACACAGTGAGCCATTCACATAGCTTTCATTCAGTCGTCTACAGTGTTGTGCTGAAATTTTTTTGAGGTGAAACTGGCCGTCAAGTGTTGGGTCTGATGGCATACGGCCTTTTGTATGTTATGACTGTCTTAACCAGTTTATCTTTTGATGGTGCAGTTTGTGAAGTAAATTTCAGCTTTTTGAAATATGGTGAGATGCGAACTAAAGGATATAAAGGTAACGCAATACCGGATAAGACAAATTTCAAAAGGCATCTCTGACAATAAAAAAAACCTTTTTTTAGAAGAAGTCTGACCGTTCATGGCATAACACGATGCCCTACATGGGGCTTTATGCAGTCGCTGAGTAAAACGCAAAGTGCATAACCTTAAAATCTTCGAGGAGATAGTTCAAAAGTCATGTATAATGAATCTGGGAATATTACTTTTTGAATAAAGACGCTCACCTAAAAATAAACAAGAATGGGTATTATCAAAGGAGGGACAGTGAAGGGTGAATTAACAGTTTGGGCCTTTATGTTTTTGTATCGTACAGTTCAAGTTGTATGTATAGCGTTTCATTAGCGACTTTTGACTTTTGAGTCAACTTTAAGAGCCAACATTGTGAAACCTGCCTTTCGTGCAACCCATTGATTCTTGGTGGGGTATCACAAAGAGAGTCCAAGGAAACCCGTGGTAAAATATCAAGATCACCCAAATAGAATATCAAGGCAGATCGTAGGAGCAGAATTACAGAATTAAAAAAAGAATATAAATAATGGACATTCTTTTGAATTTTTTTATTTCATTCCATCATCAATCAATCAATCATTCATTCAGAGCTAGTCTCATCAATTACTTGGATATCATTGACTTATTTTCAGCTTTTCAAATACTTCGAATCTTTAACTTTCTTCTCAATTTTTTTTCTCAGCTCTTTTAAAAATGAAATTCTTGTTATATCTCCTTTCTGCTATTGCTTTTGTCGATGCCGCTGCTCTTCCCACTTTTGGTTGGCTCTGGGCTAAGAAGTTGGCTTACTTCAGTTTCATTGCTCATTGCATTCATCCTCGATACAATGGAATGATTGTTTACGTCTATCCTGATGACTCTCTTGCCCTTGGAGGGGATGGAAATGTTTTCGTTGCCGGTATTAGACCTGGTGTTAGTGGAGATGTTCAAGGCTACTATGGTGGTTGGAACAGAAACCAGGTTTACAGCGGTGTCGGAATTGTCAACAACCAATACGTTGTGGTTACAGGTAATGGAAACTTGATGAATACTTCTGGTAGCAAGGATAAGTCCGGGTTCGACTCTGCAGCTAGTGTTTCTACTACCAAGGCCAAGTCTGTGTCCTGGGCTGTTACCCAAGGAAAGGAAATTGTAATCAATGGAGGTGTAACATCATACGTCTGCGTGGTTGATGGTGTTCACAAGATTTTCTCCAGTGCTGATGCTTGCAAAGATAGTGTCCCCATTACTTTGAAGGCCAATGTCTACTAAGTAATGATTTTACTTTGATTGGATGAGCTATTTCAACTTAAGGAAGCGCATAATTGAATCCACAAGAAATATCTTTTTGCAGGCAAAAAGAAATCTATTTAAACCTAGTCTTATTTAATGTCTATCTTATTTTGCCATATTTAAAGCAAAACTTAGATTTGCCCTGGTGGTGAATTGCTTTGCTTGAAGAATATAATTAAATAAAATAATCAATAAATAATGTCTTTAAACTTTTATAAATTCGTAGTGTAGGTAATTCAATTAGAATTTCCAATGCTAAAATGAGTATTTTTTGGATAATTGCAAGGTTCTGTACCCCATGTTTGTCCAGAGGTTTTTAGAAACGCGAGAAGAATGATTGTAACCATACAAAGTAAAAAAAAAATCATATCAACATGAATTTAGTAAATCCGGAGCTGGCAGTATTCCAAGAAAATAGAGCTCCAGTTAAATGAATATATTCTTCATTTGCGAGTCTATCTTAGATTTTCTATTCCTTTTTCTGCATATTCATGATATGTGTTACAAATACAACTATGTGAAAATCCTGGAACCAAATTCCAACGTATATAACCCCTTCATTGGATACCAACAACCTCAACACTCCAATTAATGAAAGCTCGATTTTGATTAATTTTATTATCATGGTCAATTTATTAGTAAAATACACCTTATGTATTTACTTGAGCTTTAAGATTTTATGCCTGGTATAGGTTACTACTGTGTATACTACTATTGGCCTATGTCACATTTACTTGGCTGCTTTTTGGTATTATTGCTTACTGAACTTGGTCACAGCTATGCAGAAATTATAGGTACTTCAGTTCAAGTAGGGGTATATTTTCTTTACTCTGTCCAAGTATTTCTGTCTTTATCATTGAGTCTTAGTCTGCATAAACTATTAAGGTTCGACTTCCAACTTGGTATTTTCGTCATGAACGTATTTGTTATAATTATTTTGAATGGTGTATTGCGTTCTCTGGAAATTTAAACAATATGTAATGAGATTATATGAAAATCCGTTTTAATTTATTCGTTGTTTGTAGAAGATTGAATTAGCGATTCAAATGGAATTTCTATGAGACAAGATAGCAATTGACTTTGTGACACAAAATAATTTCAAAACACAAAAGAAAATCTATGCACATTTACATATCTTGAAAGCAAACAGTTTTAATCCTAGATCTCTATCATTTCAATATATTTCATGTACAATGGGATACTCATTTCTTTCTTTCGTTGTGTAATAATAAACATGCATTTTAAAAAATAAATATTAAGCAAATGATACTTTTTTCTTTTTACCTTTATCTGATCCCTCATCAGCTCCCTTAGAAGCAACTTCTGCTGCTGCACTTCCCTTATTACCTCCCTTTCGCTTGGCTTGTTTAATCTCCTTCTTTTTCTGTGCAACCTTGTCTGATTTCTCTTGCTCCTTCTTTTCCATCTCAACTCGCTTGGCTTCACGAATGGCTTCCAACTGTCTTGCTTTTTCAAGTTTAGAGGCATTTCTAGAATCTGCATTCTCGGTGACGGTGTAGAGGATTCGCATCATGGCATCATTATCTGCAAAGACTTTGCCCTTCTTTCCGCGTGGGCGTTTGACACCTTCTGGATCAATGGCCTTGTTAAGTTTAGGAATTCCTAGTTCTTTTTCAGTGTATACTCTTGGTTTTTTCTAGAACGATAAGCTATTAGCACAACTAATTCATAGATCTATATATGTAGGGGTAAGCTCACCTTCTTGGGTATTAGAGGATTCAACCGTTTGCCTTTGGTAACCTTAGCCGTTGACTTTTTGCCTGTGTTTTGGTAGTTTGCAGACGAAGAAGCGAGTCTGTTTTTAGCGACATGATCGGTTTTAATGTCAGAAACATTTTCCCTTTGAGGGTTAACTTGTCTTTTCCGTGCAACCATGGTTGTTATTGTGTGGTGGTGATGGTGGTAGAATTAGAAGAAGCAGAAAGGGCTTGGAGAGAGAAGAGAACTGAAATGGAAAATTTGTGAATGATCTTTTTGGGAGGAATAAAATTTTTTTTCTGAACACTTGAGATTGTTGATATTATTGGGGTGTATAATGGTTTTTCATTCTTTTGGGTGCATAGTGGTGAATATAAATATTTGTTATAAATGGAGTTTGCTCACGTGATATAGTAGTAAAAAAAAGATGTGTAATATGACAAATCGTTATAAAAGTGGTGTAAATTTTTTGTTTTGTAAAATAAAATTGGCTGTGTTTTAGATTTTAGTAAAAAATTTTGTTTTGTGTTGTTGTTTTTTTTGTCTATTTGATAATTTGATAATTTGATAATTTTGTTATTTTTATGTCCATTACATTATTATTGTTGTTATTATTTTGTTTTTGTTTGTTTTTGTTTATATTTTTTTGTTTTTTTCGTTTTTTTGTGTTTTTTTTGTTTGTTTTGTGTTGTGGTAGTAGTAATGCGTAATTCTCAGAACAACGCGCCACAATTTCCTACTACCCACATAATAAAAATCCCCTCTTTAAATTTTTTTTTAATTTTTTGCTCATAGTACAAAAAGGCAGCAGTATGCTCATTTTCCCTCACTGAAAATTATTTCTCCTCCCTTTTTTTGGCCTCACTCAGCAACCACCAAAAAAAACCCATCCTCATACACCCAACTACTACCGCTACTTACTATCTACTACTACTACCACTACTACTGACTTTTTATTGTATACATCACATACATATTAAGGTCCACATACTTTTTTTTTTCACTTTCTCTCTCAACAATCAACTGTAAGTATAAAAACAACCCCAGTCCTCAATGCCAACACAACAACAATTGATATAAAATAATAAAAACAGCTGTCAAATGAACTGTGTCTTTTGTTGCTAAAGTTGCTTTCTTTCTCCAATTGACTTCAAAAACAACAACGACGCGTCTTTTTATATTCATCTTTCTAACTTCAACTACTAGTATCAACAACCAACAATGCCAAAAGAAGGAGCTACTCATCGTCGATCAAGAGACGAAATTAAGAAGAAGAAGAAGGGTATGTACTTTTCTTGCTATTTTTTATTTTTTGACGCGTCAATCGCGTTAAAGAACTTGGAGATGTTTTTTTATTTCATTTCATTTCATTCTAACATTATATATTTCAAACAGACCCCAACGCTCCTAAGCGTTCTCTTTCTGCTTACATGTTCTTCGCCAGCGAGAACCGTGAAAATGTAAGAACTGAAAACCCTGGTATTGCCTTTGGACAAATTGGCCGTATCCTCGGTGAGAGATGGAGAGCCCTTTCTGTTGAAGAGAAGGAACCTTACGAGGAGAAGGCTGCCAAGGACAAGAAGCGATATGAGTCTGAGAAGGCCCAGTACGCTGCTTCCAAGGCAGACTCTTATGAAGAGTAAATATATGGCTATATACTTTTTACCTCCTTTCCTTTATTTGCTCTCTATTAATGTGTTGAAGAAATTTATTCCCTTTTTTTTATTATTATTATATGTGAAAGTCCATTGAAAAAAAAAAAAAATTGAACGCGTTTTTATTTTTTTTATTTATTTTTTGGAACTTTCCATAGTTTCTTCATCCATTTTATTATTATTATATCGTGTTTGTTTTGTTATGAATGATTTCTATAGTATAACTTATTATTTAAATATAAGAAACGGTCTCGTTTGACAAAAAAAAAGATTGACAGATTATGGCTACTACTGGCCATCTTTGAAGTTGATTGTATTTTTATCGAGCAAGTGCGGGACATAGGAGAACGTGGTAATAACACCCTTAGGTACTTTATGGTGTTTGCTCTTGCTAATACTTGTTGGTCTATCATTTCCTCCAGCAGTAGGCACTTCTATAGTAGTAATTGACGTGTTTGGAGGATGTCGAATGGCGTCTACTGGAATGGACTCAGAAACCACTGCCAGTCCGTTGTTTATCAGGTATTTCGTCAGGTTGGCAATGTACCCACCATGAGATACAAACAGGACAGTTTGGTAGTTGTTGGCTTCACATTCAGCTAGAAGAACAGGCCAAACTTTGGCAATTCGTTTGACAAGGACTCCATGAGACTAAATAAATAAAAAATGAATAAAAATAGCCCGGTTTGTTTGGTTAATATTAGATGAAACATTTGTTCAAATTATTCGCAATGTTATGATACACAATAAGAAAAAAAAAAGCCTACCTCACCATAGTCTGAAAAAGATTTGCCTTCTGATTTAGCTTTAGCCAATGCCATATCCCAATGCATTTGTTCTAACTCTCCAAGCGATCGTTCTCGTAAATCCTCTGTATAAACCACGCGTTTTAATATATGATCTTCACCATCACTACTACTATCACCACTGCTATTACTACTAGCAATTTCACCATGCAATTCCCCTAGAATACACTCGGTTGTGCTTCTACACCTTTGTAAATCACTCGACCAACAAGCATCCACAACAACTCCCTGAGATTTCAGCCATCTACCCAGCTGTTTAGATTGGCTGAATCCCTCTTGGTTTAGTGTACTGTTGAAGTGGCCTTGTAAGATCCGGCGTTGGTTGTAATCAGTTTGACCGTGTCGGACTACAAGTATCTGGACCATTGTTGATTATTCTTAGAAGAGGTGGGTTTGATTGATGATAGTAGTAGTGGGTGGTGATTTCTGGAAGCGAATGGGAACGTTATTTTTGATATTTTTTTTCTTCTTATTAAGCTCGTATCTATGGGTGTGTGTGTGTGGCTGTCATTCAGTGGTCGGCCATTCAGTTTTAGCACAGCCATTTTACCAGCCCCAGTTAAACAGCCAGCCGAATTGACCAGCCATTTTCTAATGGTTGCAAAATGTGTTGCACAAGTAATAGCGGTCGTAGTAGTAGGCGACTGTATCATTAGTGTGGATGACTAAATATGACTAAAGATTATATTACAATTACTAATAGATGACACACAAAATGTCCTCGGTCCGAAACCTAGCAAAAAACCCAACGCTTCGCGTCAAAGGGGCGGAGGACCTCATTCCATACAAAACCGACCAACTTACCAGACACGACCAAGCCTGGGCTAACTATATATAAATTTATATGATGCTCAATAATTCTCACATAATTGCTAATAGTGCTGCTTGCCAATTCTCCTATTCTGATAGATATACGTGGTCCTCTAAAATTTAGTTGTAGGTGGATTAGTAAATTCAGGTGAAAATTCGAAAACCCCGGTTTCTTTTCTATTTATCGAATCATGGACCTGATTGCATTTATCAATCAGATATGGTGTAAATATTATTATTATGATTATTATCTTTATATATGTGTATCGTTAATATTTATTAATAAAAATAAGTAATAATGTACTTGAAGGCAGTATGTTGTCCTTTTTTTTTACCCATGCACACAAACCTCCCCCAACGTTCTGCCTTCACCTTCAAACTTCTACCTTCTCTCTTCTACCCTCCACCATCCACAATCACACAATGAGCACCTCGCCTGAAAATACTACCAAGGACTCAGCAGCAGCTCCTGCTGAATCAGCAGGAACAGCCCGAATTCTCTCGCACATGAATAAAGACCACACCCTCTCTCTTTACGATTACCTAGGCTACTACGCTCAAATCGAAATTGACCCTGACCACCCAAAATCAAGCATCAAGATGATTTCAATTGACCTCGACCATCTTATTCTCGAATACACCAACACCGTCATGCATCTCCCCACAAAAGCAACTATCCCCATTGTACCGCCCATGGCATCTATGGGAGAAGCCAGAGTAGCTCTTGTTCGCATGGCCAAGGAAGCTGCTGGTGCCCGTGGATTTGCAACACATAGAATTGATACCTATATTGCACCAAGCTCCTTTTTGGAGCTATCTGTTATTGTGGGAACTTTTGCAAATGTGCCTGTGGTCAGGAACTGGATGTTTGGGTATTTGCCCGAAGTTGTAAAGGAGTCTTCGGTCATTAAGGCTATTGAGGCTTATCCATGGGCTATCTTTGTGTCAGTAATAGCTGTTCACTTGGTGGAACTGGTGACAGTAATGAGACCTCTTGTCAATAAATGGAGAGTTCCTTCTGGTGTAAGGTTTCAATGGTATAGTGCGGCTGTCGTCGAGGGATACCCTGCGATCCGCAGGTTCAAGACCATTGTGCACAAGATTGAAGGAAATCATTAACATTTTTATGGAATGACCTTGAACAAAAAAACGAAAATAAATAACGAATAAATAAATAAATAACGAAAAGAAAAGGATGAAAAAAAAGACACATTAAAAATTAGTTTTTGAAAAACAGTTGTAACCGTTTTGGAAGATCAATGATCCCTCCTCGCATCGCTTCAAGTAATGGTAAATCAGCCTTTTCTTGAACTGAATTCACTATTTTAGCAGACACTACTTCGTCTTCAGAGCATTCTAATAATAACTCTCTTTTACTCTTGTCCAGTAATGCCAATTTGACCATTGAAAATGCTGGGTTTGCTTCAACCAGTCGAACCCCCCTCAACTTGTCACCACTACTGCCATTTTCAAACGTATGTTTCCTTATGTTATATTGTACAAGAGAAGCCCTTACCTTGCTAACAAACAGTTTCAAGTTGGAGTTCAAGTAACTGTGCTCTAGTCGTTTTAACGGCAGAAAGGCGGGGACGGTATGCTGAAAGATTTCCAGTCGAAGACTCTCACTCGACTTAGTAGGGGGTGATTGTCTAATAATCACATAGTGGGGAATTGAAAACTTTCCAGCTATTGAAATATCAAACCGGATCCCCAGCATGTATTCGCTTGTATTTGGATATTGAACTCGGAACCCTGTAATTCCGGCCAGTCTGTTTAGATTTTCAAAGAGCACATTGCGTCTTTGATGTTTATCGTGACTTTTATTGTTATTATTGCCAAGTTTCGAATAAAGACTAAACCGTTTTTGCAGGTCTAAAATATCAGATACCTCTGAGTCTTCAAGAGCTTCTAGTTCTTGGTTCCAGGTATCACGATCTTGTTGTAGAAGCTGTTGCTGTTGAGTAATGGCAGTTTCAATGTCTTCAGCAATTGATTTTTGCGCTTGCTGAACATCATATTGAGCTTTTAAGCGGACTAACCGTCGTTGGATCTGTGCAACTGGAGAAGTCAGTGTTAGACAAAATTATCCCTCGTATTGTAAAATAACCATGGTTACTAGCACACTTACTTTCATTGCGAAGGACCTCTATATCTTGTACATCAGTCTCCATAATTCCGATTCAAAGCTGAAATTTGATCTTTTAGGGAGCAGGTGTGGGTACGTGGTTTTAGATTGCAAAGAATACGGTTCTTGTTTTCGTGAGTACAGAGAATTGTTTATCGTACACTAACTTTCATGACAACAAAGACGCGTTCAAAGTTAAAGTATAAGAGAGAAAAGAAGAAGAATAACAAATGAAATATAAATATAAGTCTTAAAATAAGAAAAAAAGAGTGGGAAGAAATTGATGGAGATGAAGGCGGAATAATAAAAAAAAAATGGATCATACACACATGGAAATATCTTTTATTCGATATTGGGTTAGAGTAGCATTCTTAGAAACAAAAATAAAAAACCCCCATACAAGAATCAACCCTCCATTTGAATTGAAATGTTGACATGTGGTGATCTACGATGAAGCCCAAAGTAACATTGTTTCAGTTTCATCGTTTTTATTTTCTTGAGAAGAACGTGAAGATGTGGTTTGAAAGGTAAACAGTGGATCTAGTTGTTCTGATTGTTGATTGAAGATTCATATGAAATCGATTCAGTGCTAGAGACCTTCAAATTGTCAAATGAAACTTTGAACTAAAAACAAACCAAAGAAAAAGAAGACACCGCAAGATGTAAAGGTAAAAAAAAGATTTGTATACAAAACGATTCAAAATTGGGGTTTATTTTTATTTTCATTTGAGTTCAAGTTTCGATTTCATCGTCAAGATTCTACTGCTCGTCTCTCACAGCCGTTTCAATTGTGACAGCTTGAACCTACAGAGAGATAACCACAACTCTCATAATCCAATAATCCAAGGGAGACCTGTTTAAACTCTTCACGTTATTGCTTATGTTGAACCTTTTGTTGATACTGTTTGTGCTGCTGAAAAGCTCAGCCAGTCAATGCCTACATGCGCATGTTCAGTGACACGTTTAATAACTTCCACCAACAACAGGGCAGAGCTAACTGAAGAAGCATCAAGTATCGAAAGCCACTAACAATTGAGTGCCATTATGGAAATGAATACAGCCAAAGAGTATCATCGCGGTCATTCACTTGAAGAATACGAGGCGATTTGACTACCTGACAATTGAATTCAGCCTTATGATATGGTATCATTCAGTTAGTTTATACAACTTGACACCCTTATACAGTGCTCTTTTCTTTACCATCAAGTACCTTTCAATTCCTCACTACCTATTGCGCTCCTCCTCAAGCTCTACAACCCCGCCTCGTCGACATAAACCCAATATTCTCCTTATCACGTGACCTGAGCCAATTTATTAGCTCTGCCTCTTCTTGTGCTGACGGATCCTTCCACTTCCACATATTCGATCTCAGCTGGACTTGTTGAGTTCCATCGTCCTTCATTGTACAAGTAAACGATACCAGAGCCTCAAGAATATTATAGTTTACATTTTACTCTTTGTATTTAGTTTCTCCTCTGTTCATCCAGTGGTGCATACTCTGTACTATGAGCACTCACCATCCGTCATCTCCTCTAGATTCGTTGATTTCAGGTATCGTCACTTCTACCAAAACATCCCTTTTTGATCTATTTTCTACTTCTATTGATCAGCCACTACCCGAACCTTCGGTCGCTTCTAAACTTTCTACCTTTTCTCGTTACATTATACAGCTGGCATACATATCAATTGCAACTATCACTCCCATCTCTCTCAGACGCTCCATTTCAAATCTCTCCCTGCGACAGTGCCTATTATTTCTTGTTGGAACTTCAACGCTTTTTTACGTTTTTTACCCATCCATTTCTCAGTTCACAGAATCGTTCCTGCGAATACAGCCCAGACGACCTCGCAACGACGGTCGTAGGAAAGACGACATGATGCTTATACGGAGAAAAAAGAAGGCTGGAAAATATACAGTGGGCCTTTTGAATCCTGCAAATGATTGTTTTGCAAACTCCAACCTGCAAGCTCTTGCATCGCTTAGAATTCTATACGGATATATTTCTCACCTTGCACTCATCGTGCCTCCAGATCATAATGGTACC
The DNA here is from genome assembly GCA_030570935.1 of Geotrichum klebahnii. Classification (NCBI taxonomy): domain Eukaryota; kingdom Fungi; phylum Ascomycota; class Dipodascomycetes; order Dipodascales; family Dipodascaceae; genus Geotrichum; species Geotrichum klebahnii. The sequence goes on along the minus strand of JAJLWW010000007.1, from coordinate 233,188 downwards.
ACCGAAAATACAACAACAGCAAATAATAGTACACCAACCGCTGCTAACAATCCATCAAATTCCATCAAAGGTGGCTCCAAGGGCATTGAATCCGCTCCCTTGGGCCTATCAATATCATTAGGCAAAACTATTGTTCTGTTAAATGAACCTATTTTATCGCCCAAATCGCTATCGCCTTGGCCGTTCTTGCACGTCCTTGAAAAGTTTTACAACTCTCATATTTCAAGAAATCAGCATGACGCTCATGAACTGTTACATCTTATTCTTGAAACACTAGAAACTGAGCATGAAAGACTCCGTGCTTATTACGCGTCTTCCAAGAGTGCTAGTAATGTCGTGATTCCCGATTTTCCATTCCAAGGAACTACCATTGACAGGATCACTTGCTCGAAGTGCGGCTATTCCCCTACACTGTCGTCATCTACATTTATAGTCTTTTCACTAATGGTGCCACAGCAGCGAAGCGCGCTACTTACAGATCTGCTGGATGAAGTCTCTTCGCCTGAGTTCATCAAAGACTATGGGTGTACTAAATGCAGGGTATCGCACGTACTGCAACTAAACCAAGACGAGAAGCTTATAAGTGAATTGAACAAGTATATGAGTGAGGGAGATCAGGCGGCGGCATTATCAGAATTGCCAGAGGAATTAGAAGCTCGGTTGCCTAGAAGTGTGACATCGCCTATTGCCAAATCCATGCAGTTTGGCAAACTTCCAAAGATTTTGACTATTCATTTATCACGCTCAATTTATGGCGGTTATGGTGCGTCGCGTAATTCATGTAAAGTCACTGTGACTGAGTTTCTAGAACTAATGGAGCAACAGCCTACGTCTCGTAATGGCACGAAGGATCGAGACGCACCTAACGGTATGGAAATCACGGCCAAGTTACTAGGAAATAGAACCAAAGTGACGTACAAATTAATGGCGATGATTCGTCACAAGGGAACACATTATGCGGGCCATTACGAATGCTTTAGGCGAAAGAATCTGGATTGGTGGATTGAGCATTTACCTTCGTTCAATGCTGATCACACAACGTTGTCGTCAGCCAAGGTAGACACTCCAGGTTCAAATTCAACGCAACTTCCATCGCCCTCTTCTTCAGACTTGTCGCTCAACAATGGAAATGAAAACAATAAAAGTAAAACTCAAGCCGAGGGATTGTCCAATTCAACAACCCAAGATAACCATGGAAAACTGCCATACCCCCAAGAACATCGGTCCAAGGTAGCAGCAGCCAAACTAGACATTTCTTCAGCCAACCATACGCAAGACGCGCCATCAACAGGAGCAGCGGCGGCAGCAACTACAGCTACAGGGGCTCCAACCTCATCAGTATCATCATCATCCGCAACCCCTTCTCCATCACCTTCTCCACAACCACCGACGGCAACTAGCAAGTTTTTTGGGCCGGAAGTGGCGCCGCCTAGTCATTATGAGTGGTGGAAAATAAGTGATGATAAGACATGGGAGTGTTCGACAAAGGATGTGTTGAAGGAGGAAAGCGGAGCTTATTTGTTGTTTTACGAGCGCCAGGCGTAGAAGTGAATGTGCATGTATGTATGTAAATGCTTTTTTATTATGTATATCTGTGTATTCAAGGATATGTAGTACTATATACCTTTACTTTCTTTCTAAAAAAACTCTACCTTGACATTTGAAGTGAAGAAGGCTGTATTAATTCAATATTAATGAAGAGATATAAACTAGGTAATTGAGGTGTGAGTACAAAAACAAAAACAAAAAAAACTAAAATCATTTGTCCAAAAGAAATCAATACAAACTAACTTAAAAAATATATATTTATGTATATACACTTACTTACCAACGTCATATTTCAATTACGTAGGCCAAGACTTCGTTATATTAAGTTATATTGGGTTAGTATGGTTTTTTTTTTTTTTTAGTGTGAAATTTTTCTGTGAAAGGGGGAAGAGGAAGAGCTCTAATTACTCATATGGGATGGAACGAATAATGATGAATGGTTGAATATAAAAGCAACAATAAGAAGAAAGTATGGCATATGGTCTCGTCTATAGTCTGGATTTTAATATATAGTATATAACATATATTAGTATTAAATATATAAAAAATAAATAAGTAATTAAAGAATAATAATAATAAATAAAAATAAATAAAAAAAAAGATAATAATACCAAAATAATAAGAATAATAAAATAAACAAACCAAATTAATTGTATAACGCCCTTTGGTCAAAAAAAACAAACTATCTTCCAAGTTTTCACACACATACTTCTTTGTGTTTTGTAAAAAAAAAACAACCTTAATTTAAAACTCAAACGCATTTTCACAAAGTAACAATGTATAATCCAAATCCAAGTCCAACAACTCGGACAACTCTGTGGTGTCGTGCTGGTGTTGCTGATGTTGGTGCTGATAATAACAACCACTGCTGCCATTGAATAGTGTATACAAGGATGGGTCTGTAGGCAGTAAGGTTGGGATTACAGAAGAAGTATCTGATGAAGTATCTGATAAAATATTAAGTTTAGCTGCACCATTGTCATCCGACGAGGTGGTAGTATTATGATTATTATTATTATTAACGTCGTCTGCGGTGATGGTGGAACTAATGGCTGCTGCTGGAGACAATAATGACGACGATGATAGGTTTGTATGAAGATTGTCATGCTCAAAAACAGTTATAGGATCCCATTGTTCATGTTGAGATACAGGAATATGGCATGAAGTCATGGTGGTGGAGGACGGGGCACAGCTATAATTCCGGTCATCTTCGGAATTAATACGTGAGGTCCTCGTATTTGTATTAATAGGATTTATAGGATTAGCGGCGGCAGCGGCAGTTGAGAGGTAGTAGGATAATGATGGAGATGAAGGAGATAATGGAGAATGGTCTAGAAAACGATCAACGTTATTATTGGATGGAGAGCCAGGGCTGCTGTTTTGACGAGAAGATGGTGAAATTTGGGGTACAAGTTGAGGGTTTTCATAAGGCCTTTGTTCAGAACGGACTTGGTCTTGATGGTCTTGGGGTGATGTAAAATTAAAAATAAACTCATCTCCAAAATCGTTTTCTTCATCGGCGTCATAATAGTCAGCCCCGTCATCCTCGTCTTGGCAGTTCTTATTGTCGCTTTCGTTTTCGTTTTCATTTTCAGAATTATCATGGTGCTGGAGGTGATAGTTTTCATTATTGCCTGGATTGTTGCAGACATGTGCTAGACTAAAATAGTCATCAGGTGGAGGTGTAGCTGGAAAATAACTGGAGGATGAAAATAAAGTTGGAGAGCCAATTGCTGGTGGAGTAAGAGTAGGGTCTGTTTTCCAGGAGTTGTCGAGACAGTTGTTGTCTCCGCTGTTGCAGGTCTTTCCACTAGTACTGCAGCTATTGCTAGTACTAGGGCTAGAGCTAGAGCTAGTGCTATCACTACTACTGCTACTGCCGTTGCTCAACTCGGGATACACACGAGCCAGTTTTTGAATCATCTCGTCGTATGTGATTTGATCGCTGAGATGCTGGTATACCATGTTCATGAGATAATATTTATCATAGATTTGGTTCAAGAACTGAGATATGTTTTTTGGCAGTTCTCCATTATGTTGCTCAAACAAGAATCTTGCCAACTGGCTGAACCAGGCTACTGAGATGGTCTCTGAATTGCTGTTGCTAGAAATATCCTCATCTTTATTGAGGCTCTGCTTACGCTTGAGCATGAGATAAGTTTCTTCCAAGAACAGCAACTCAATATCAGCATGATCCGAGACTCGACCTCGACATCTTCCATCTGCCAACAGTTTCAGCTGGCAAACCAGTATATTAGTCTTGGCCGACACGGCCGTTCTTTCTGAAATCATTTTGAGGTTTGTCTTTTTGAGGTTGTTTAACGAGTCTTCTCTACATCTCCTGCCTCGCCCGCCAGCTTGTTTGATTTGAAGCCCATTGTTTCTAAGTAGGGTTGAGATTGTGGATTGAGGAAAGGTCCGGCCAAAGGTGGATTCTGCCCATTCCCGGACTATTTTAGTGGATGGAGGAGTTGTTTGAGATACCACGAATTGGCAGATTTGGAGTCGCGTAGTGTTGTCTATGCCTTGTCTTCGTTTGACGATTTTGGCGGGCTGTTGGAGTAGCGCTGGAGGCTGGCGATCTTTAGTAGTAGAAGTAGTCATGATTGTAATTATGGTAATGATTATGATGATGATTTAAATAATGAATATGATTATACTCTAAAAGGTTGATGAACATTCTTTGGTTGATAAACTTGAAGAATTCGAAGGAGGAGGAGGAGGGGGGAGATCCCTGGGTTTATATAAATGTGTAATTAATCTATAGGATCTATACAGGAGAGTTATATGGCTATCTGTGTGTGTGTGCTATAAAGCGCGAGGGAGTCTTTTGACCTTTAGTACTGATGAGTTTTAGCTTAAAATCTTTCTTTTTTTGGTTTTTAAATTTTTTTTGTTTTTTGTTTTTTCTTTTTTCTTTTTGTGTATTTTGATATTTTTTGATATTTTAAACGACATTTTTCGCTGGATTTGGAGAAAATGTGGTACTAAAACCTTGGAAAGAGAGCACAGCCTAAACGGAGACCAAAACCAGGGCTATGACGGATAACTTGAGAAACTAGCAACAACCCCCATTTATCTGGAACATGTTTGGTAGTTTAAAGAACATCATTAGACAAGTTGATGAAGATGTAAAAATAACTTTTACCACTACTACTTCTCTAGATGATTGCGCTCTAAGCCGAACAAACCGCAATACGAACCAACGGGTTGAGCATCATCAAAATAAGCCATGAACTTGTCATAGCCAACATTTAGTTTTACCGTCTTTATGGAAAAAGTGGCCTAAAGTTGAAAACAAAGTGCGTGTGATTTGTATTGTATCAAATATATAAAGGAGAACCAAATAAATTACTGATCTCTCGACTACAGCTACCACTTTTGATTCAACTTGAGAACCAGTAAACGACAAGTAGTAAAAATGAGTTATGAGACATGTTGCGTCTTCCAATTTGAGAAGAGAAATAAAAAGTTCACTTTGGTATTGCATCAGTAAAAAGTTTCGTTTCGTGTCGAGCAAAATTTTTTTTTTCTTCTTCTTGTTCTTCTTGTTCTTGTTCTTCTTTTGTTGTTTATTGCGCCAAGGGTTAACTGGTTCTTTGGTTTCTGCTCTGTTCCTGCTTGGTTCATAAAGTGAAATTGAAATGGGTCACCATTAGCAGCAGCTCCGAGTGAATGGATTTGTGATTTTATATGGGTTCAGATATTACTGTGGGGGTAGGTACAGTACCTTGCAGACTGGGATTGGGGGGAGGAGTCCAGTTACATCTGAATGGACATTAAATGGACATTAAATGGACATCCAAGTAGAGCTCAATGGTCCTTGATGATGATGTCAGAATTTATTTGTATTATGTCACCCAAAATAAAATAAAAAATAAAACAAAGTGCTCAGGACACACAGCCAGATTATCTGTGCCTGATCGAACCGGACAGGTGTGTGGTACTAGCGTATGCATTTTCTGTTGATGGTTTGAAAAGCGTAAAATGAGGCACAGACAACGTAAAGTACAGACCATCAATTACATCATAGATCATGGATCATGGATCATGGATCATGGATGCCCTAATTATGTACCACGTTATAATTGACAATAGACAAAAGACAAAAGACAACAACTAGAAATCCACAAATGAGGCAGGCAGCATCAACTAATTTGTTAATTATTTATTATATATTGTAATAATTCATTCATTTAGTTCATTCATTTAGTTGATAGATGGTTTCACGGTCCTAAGAAGATCGTGAAAGAGGCAAAGGTGAGGCAAAAATGATGACTCAAAAATTCAATTCACGATTAAGGCAAGACAAAGTCAAAGGTAAGGCAAATAATTAAAATACAAAAAAAAGTAGCAGCACTCAAAGCACACACTGAGCACACAAAACGTTGGTCCTGTTATTCGTTATTTATTCTGTGACTGACCCAGTCTAAAACAAGCGTATTTAGAAGTTTAATAGGTAGCAGCAGTAGAAGTAGCAGTTAATGGGGGCGGTTCAACAGGGGAGGAGAGAAAAAAAATTCAATTCTATTCGTTCGTAGATCCAAGCAGTTTACAGTCGTTTACAGTCATTTACAGTCATTTACGTTAATTCGCAGCAGCAGCAGCAGTAGCAGCAGTAGCAAAAGCAGTTTACAGGTCTCAGGTAGATCTTTCCCTGATATTAATCAATCAATTCAATCAGGTCAATCAATCAGGGCTTATTATGCTGTTTTGTCCGGTAGTGCAATCAAAAATTAATGCCATAGCCCTACTACCACCACCCTACTACATGATAAATTTTAACATTCACAGCCTTCACAAAAGTCGCAGTCACAGTCACAGTCACAGTCACAGTCACAGTCACAGTCACATTCACAGCCATTTGTTTCTTTTGTAAAGTTACCGCACCTCCCTTACTTTAAACTCTGAATACTGAATTTATTTAATTTATTTTAAAATTATATTTTTACAATTCTTTTTACAATTACTTACATCGGAATTCCCATTCATTTTGTTTCAACTGTACACAAAGCAGTCACCAATAGTTAAATTCCTCTCTCGCTCTCTCCAATGTAACCTAACCTAAACATTTTCACCTCCCTCGCTAAACATCAACATATACAGATCGAGGAACAAAAAAATGTACCATAATCATTAGCTAATCATGACAAACGCTAATTATTAATACGACAAGGCACGTGATACTGTCACGCTTGATGATACACCATGACACATGATGACACATGATGACAACTATATTATTAACAATTGGCCTCAAATTTTCATCATTAGGGTAACTAAATACACCTACCCGCCATTCAAACCTACCGGCCTATCCGTGCCAACACATTCCACTTATGCCGTAACAGTAACACGTTTTCAAGATCACAAACCCCTACCCACTCGTTTGATCTTTCGAATTAACAAAAAAAAATTTTTTTTATATATTTTAAATCAGGCTCTGATATTTATTTATTTCTTTTTTTTTCTTTTTTTTTTTTTTTCCCTCTCTTGTTCCTTGTCAAAAACCATTCCTTCTTCCTGTATCAATTGCTTTTGAAATAGTTCCAGGATCCTAAATTATCCTTGAATCTATTTTAATCTGTTTTTTTATATTGACTTGAAAGGTTTTCATAAGTGAAAGTTTTTTTTTCAAGTGATTCGAAACAGTCTTGACTTTTTAGTCTCAAATCATTTCTCCATTCACAAATCCTAGTGCCCAGTCACTGTAGAAAAAAAGAGAATACAAAATGGTTAACTTCACTGTTGATCAGATGCGTGCCCTTATGGACAAGGTCACTAACGTCCGTAACATGTCCGTCATTGCCCACGTCGATCACGGAAAGTCCACCCTGACCGATTCCTTGGTCCAGAAGGCAGGTATTATTTCCGCCGCTAAGGCTGGTGAGGCCCGTTTCACCGATACCAGAAAGGACGAGCAAGAGAGAGGTATTACCATCAAGTCCACCGCTATTTCTCTTTACTCTGAGATGGCCGACGATGATGTCAAGGAGATCACCCAGAAGACCGTAGGCAACCAGTTCTTGGTTAACTTGATTGACTCTCCTGGTCACGTTGATTTCTCTTCTGAAGTCACTGCTGCCCTCCGTGTTACCGATGGTGCCCTTGTCGTTGTCGACTGTGTTGAAGGTGTCTGTGTCCAGACCGAGACCGTCCTGCGTCAGGCTCTTGGTGAGCGTATCAAGCCTGTTGTTGTCATCAACAAGGTTGACCGTGCTTTGCTTGAGTTGCAAGTTACCAAGGAGGATCTTTACCAGTCCTTTGCCAGAACTGTTGAGTCTGTCAACGTCATTATCGCCACCTACTTTGACAAGTCTCTTGGTGATGTTCAGGTCTACCCTGAGAAGGGTACCGTTGCTTTTGCCTCCGGTCTCCACGGTTGGGCTTTCACTGTCCGTCAATTCGCTACCAGATACTCCAAGAAGTTCGGTGTCGATCGTGTCAAGTTGATGGAGCGTCTCTGGGGTGACTCTTACTTTAACCCTAAGACTAAGAAGTGGACCAACAAGGAGAAGGATGCCAGTGGAAAGCCCCTTGACCGTGCTTTCAACTCTTTCATCTTGGATCCTATCTTCAGAATTTTTGCTGCCGTCATGAACTTCAAGAAGGACGAGATCTCCGTCCTCCTTGAGAAGCTTAACATTAACCTTAAGGGTGATGAGAAGGATCTCGAGGGTAAGGCTCTCCTTAAGGTCGTCATGAGAAAGTTCCTTCCCGCTGCTGACGCTCTCCTTGAGATGATTGTCATCCACCTTCCTTCCCCCGTCACTGCTCAGAACTACCGTGCTGAGACTCTTTACGAGGGTCCCGCTGATGATGCCGTCTGCATTGCCATCAAGAACTGTGACCCCACTGCTGACCTCATGCTTTACGTCTCCAAGATGGTTCCCACCTCCGATAAGGGTCGTTTCTACGCTTTCGGCCGTGTCTTCTCTGGTACCGTCAAGTCTGGCCAAAAGGTTAGAATCCAGGGACCTAACTACGTTCCCGGTAAGAAGGATGATCTTTTCATCAAGGCTATCCAGCGTACCGTTCTGATGATGGGACGTTTCGTCGAGCCCATTGATGATGTTCCCGCCGGTAACATTGTCGGTCTCGTCGGTGTCGACCAGTTCTTGCTCAAGTCTGGTACTCTTACCACCTGCGATACTGCCCATAACCTTAAGGTCATGAAGTTCTCTGTCTCCCCCGTCGTCCAGGTTGCCGTCGAGGTCAAGAACGCCAACGATCTGCCCAAGCTCGTCGAGGGTCTTAAGCGTCTCTCCAAGTCTGACCCTTGTGTCCTTACTTACATGTCCGAGTCCGGTGAACACATTGTTGCTGGTACTGGTGAGCTGCATCTTGAGATTTGCTTGAAGGATCTCGAGGAAGACCACGCTGGTATTCCCCTTAAGATCTCTCCTCCCGTTGTCGCTTACCGTGAGACCGTTGAGGGTGAGTCTTCCATGACTGCTCTTTCCAAGTCCCCCAACAAGCATAACCGTATCTACGTCAAGGCTTGCCCCATTGATGACGAGACCTCTCTCGCCATTGAGGCCGGTACCATCTCTCCCCGTGATGATTTCAAGATCCGTGCCCGTCTCATGGCTGACGAGTACGGTTGGGATGTTTCCGAGGCCAGAAAGATCTGGTGTTTCGGTCCTGACGGTAACGGTCCTAACTTGGTCGTTGACCAGACCAAGGCCGTCCAGTATCTTTCTGAAATCAAGGACTCCGTTGTCGCTGCCTTCCAGTGGGCTACCAAGGAGGGTCCTATCTTCGGTGAGAACATGCGTTCCGTTAGAATCAACATTCTCGATGTTACTCTGCATCCTGATGCCATCCATCGTGGTGGTGGTCAGCTCATTCCTACCATGAGACGTGTCACTTACGCTGCCACTCTTTTGGCTGAGCCCCGTATCCAAGAGCCCGTCTTCTTGGTCGAGATCCAGTGTCCCGAGAATGCCATTGGTGGTATCTACTCTGTTCTTAACACCAAGCGTGGTCAAGTTCTTTCTGAGGAGCAACGTCCCGGTACTCCCCTCTTCACTGTCAAGGCCCATCTCCCCGTCAACGAGTCTTTCGGTTTCACCGGTCTGCTCAGACAGGCTACTGGTGGTCAGGCTTTCCCCCAGATGGTCTTCGACCACTGGGCCACTATGCAGGGCGACCCCTTGGACCCCAGCTCCAAGCCTGGTAAGATTGTTGTCGACACTAGAAAGAGACAAGGTCTTAAGGAGAATGTTCCTGGTTACGAGGAGTACTACGACAAGCTTTAAACGAGTCTGCTGTATTATGATTTTATATATTTGGTGTTGTTTTATTGGTACATAAAAGTTCTGCAAAGTTTAATTAATTAAGACAAAGATTCTTTATAACTCTTGTGTGTATTCATTATAGATGTCGTAGACGCATTTGCTCTAATATAATGTAGCATAATCATTCATTATTATTTTTTTTTCTTCTTTCTTCTTATTAACAATCAATTTGCTTTGACGTAAATTGAATCACGCTGAAGATGCTGTTGTCGTCTCAATTTCCTGGCCACAAACCCTTTTGTACCACCCACACCTCGTCCCGATTGTTGTTGAAGTGATGAACCATTGACACCAAACCCAGAACCAGAGGTAGCACCAACAGCCACATTTGTTTCTTCTGATCCTACTTCAAATATACTCGTCCATTCATACTCTCCTTTACTTAAAAACACAAGGCCTAATTTAACGGTTACGCTGTGCCACGGTTTAAGTTCAAGAATGGGCCGTTGAAGGGTGCCGTTATATAAGATCTTGGTACCAAGGTTGTCTTGTGAATTGGTGATAATGGGTGCTGGTAATGACGTAGTAGTGTTGTTGGTGGTCGTCCCCATACTACCACCACTATTGTCGGGAGTGATGGTGGAGACGCTGGTATATGGGTTTGAGTCTAAGGGGTCGACGGTTGTAAGGGATGTTGATGCGTCTTGATTGGGATCAGGAGTATTGGCATCGCTTTGATATCGTTGTGAAGGCAGTAACCGGAGAAACCCTGATAATGTGTTTGGCGTGTAATTCGAAATGGTAGTTGAAATTGTCACAAAATCATATTCAGCTTTAACTTTGAAAACGGCGGCTGTACCTGCTGCATCGACAGTAGTATCAATACTAGATGACGGAAAAAGGTTATCTTGAATGTCTTGTTCCACTGACTCTAATTCTTGCTGTTTTTCAACACTTGTTTCAACTCCTGCTTCTTCTTCAACTTTAACCTGCATTCGTATTTGCACTGATTCAACTCCTAACACATTAACCATTCTAGAGTTAAGTCTGAGACCTCTTAACTCCAATTCACCCATTCTGCTGCCAGTGCTGTCCACTCCACTGCAATTTATATCATCATTATTATTCATACAGTTAACCCTCACTTCTTTCCAACTTCCACCAATCACTTTTAAAAGACTTTCTCGGTACCAAAATCCCTCCTGCATGGCTCTTTGTTTTTCAGGGGTACTGCTAGAATCCATGATAAACTGCCGGTTACTGAGACTGGGTATACGCTGATCTAGCACAAAATCATGCGTCTTGGCAGCGGCCCCAGTTGTAGGGTTAAAATTAATTCTCTTGATTGGTAACAGGACTCGTACTGTTCGGTCTGCATTGATTTGCGTTTGGACTGTGTATTTCTTGTCATCTGGAACCGAATCACTGCTGCTACCAATATCAGTTTTCAGCCCATTAGGAGAACTCCAAAGTGTAACCTCAATGGGCTGGATCCAGGAGTTTTTCAGGTCTAGCACTAAGATGCAATAATCTGATATATTTGAACCTCCTGCGGGGGATTTGGTCGCAGTCTTTAAATATCTAAAAAGTTCGCTACTATTCCCCTCTTTGCTGTGACCTTTTTGATCCATGAAAAAAGTTTCATCATGTTGTCGCAGTGGAATGATGTCACACCCAACCAATTCAATGCTGGAATTGACTGTCACGTTGATTGGAATACCAATTAACCTCGACCAAAAGGATCCACTAGCAAGTGCTTTAGAAGAATATTCAACTTGAACTGTACCGCTTGTCATGCCTCGTTTACCAAGAATCTGAACCTGAAATTCTGTAGTCTTATGAGGACTTACATTTTCAAAAGTTTCCACTGAATTTTTCCACTCGAATGCTTTTTTCTTGAATAAAAAGTATTCAACTTCATATATTTCATTCAACGGTATCGCTTTATTCGCCAGGACCAGTTTTAAAGGTTCAATTGTCGAGTCTGAAAAATGGAGCCGCACATGTTTGGTTTCGACATCTGAAATATTGGCAACTGTAATTGAGAAAATTTGTTTTTCGCCTTCAAGTAACATGATACTACCTTGATTGAGGGATAAGCTTTTAAGTACCATTAAGGGTTGAGCTTCGACAACGTTGATTTCAAGACATTGTTCAATATCTTCTAATTTGGCTTCAGCATTGCTAGCTGCATCAACACCCATTTTTTTAATTTTTTCATCTCCCAGTCCAAAACATTGCGACTCGGACTTTAAAAAAAAGTTGTGGGGCTGGCAGAGGGCTACATGGATTTTGCAGCCGGTAACCCTGAGGTTTCCATGCTGTAAAGGAACCGTAGCGAGGCTAAGCTCAAACATGGACATTGGTGCAATATACAAATTACCAGCTGTTGCTTTCACTTTAAAATCATCTGTAAGTAAGGTAAGTTCAACAATATGAAGCTCAAATGCAAATGGGTTCTGGAGTGTAATTAAAAATGTAGCAGGTTCATTTTGAACCAAAACTGGTAAATCTTCTTTGCTGTTATATTGGCCGTCCACACTTCCTTCCATATTCCGCTTGTTAGCATATGGGTTGTGAAGAAATACATTGCTGCTATCTTCCGTTGCTTCTGCAGATATGTATTGAGGCGCGATAATGGTGCCTGTGGGAGTGAAGTCAATATCTCGTAGTAATTTTGAGTCCCAATATTTCGAAACAACATGGGTTTGACCTAATTTATGTGCAGATTCAGTTGCTATAGTTATGGCCTTAAAAATCCTTAATTGCTCTTTGGCTGGGAGAGCATCGGCTGAAGTAGATAAGAGAAGACCTCCAAAATGAACAATCCCAAGGAAGTCTGCTTGTGATTCACATAAAGCCAGTGATGTAGTTAGAAAAGACACTCGAAGTTTCTCCCACCCATATCCAACAGATTCTATACTTCCTGCCCCATAAACATCACATAGATTGTCTAGCAGTTGTATAACATCATCTTCGGATTCGTGATGTAAAATGGAAATCATTTGCTTATCAATATTTTGGACTTTTGAACTCGCATTTCGGATTTTAGGGGTTAAGCTGACAAGCAAATTTCGAAGCATAAAAGTTCGTTTTCGAACTAACCCAATACTCGAGTATAGGGCAGCCATCCCACAATACACACGAGATCGGGCAAACGTGGGAAGGTGAGAAAGTTCAGTTGCATATGCCTTATTGCACCAACTTATTATGGAAGCAATTGATGGGCTCTTAGCTGTGATATTTTGTTCTGCAGATATCCCTCGAAAGATGGCATTCAATGAGGCAGGGTTCCATCCTCCCGCTAGTCTAGCTACCACTAATAAATTAGCAAACCGTAAGATTGTTTCACAGTAAACAATCTGCGGTACAGACTCTTCGGACACACTTTGGGATCGGGCATAAAACCGTAATAACGTATTTGTCAATTCAGGAAAAAATTCAAGTGTAGGAGGGGGTAGTGATATCGCATTCCCAGACGGATGAGTTGAACTAGACGTTGTGAGATCAATTTGAGATTCTCCTGCATTAGATTGAATCGAAGTGATAGAAAGCACAATTGCAGGAATTGTAATGTGCACTTCAAGAAAAGAAAGTAACACCAAACAAATTCCAACTCCTTCAAGAGCAGATGCAAGCCACAAATGATCATGGGCGCCCTTTAAGATGGTACAAGCTTCAGTAAACTCTCGAAGAGCATCTTGCCAACGGCCAGCAAGCAGGTACATCCCACCTAGATATTTTTTCATTCGACCTATTTGTTTTTCTTTAGCTTTACTTGATAACACAAGTGAGCTGGAACTAGGTTTCGGGCCCGACTTGCCGCTGACTGATTTAATACTACCTGTGGGAGAACGTAATGTGTTGCTGCCGTTACTAATCGCCATCTCAACATTAAAATGCTTGTTTAAGTAGTTTTTGTTGTATGATTCTGCAGGGTGCTCGAGTTCTTTCAAGCCTGGAGATTTGAAAGGTCCATTTCGACGTGACGTAACCACTAAAGCCAATTCGCTTAAAAAATCCAGAGTAATATCACACATAATAGTACCAATGCTGGTTATAGTTGAAATTCGAGATGATAAAATGGGAATGATGTTTTTGCTTTTGCCTAGAGAACCCTCAGACGGGGTACCAAAAACTAAGATCTTATAAAGAACCCGCCCGGGATATATTTTTCGCAGAGTTTCTAATTTTTCTTCTAGATTACTCAAACTTGTGCCGTAACTGAACGTTGTGAGCCCGAAAATCTACCGTAAATGAGTTAGAAGCAAATTTATGTAAGAATTAATACCAAGGTGTCCAATGGCCCACTTACACATAATGTTTGTCGCCATGGTTCTAAATCGTGAAGTGGACTCAGTTCAATGCCTGCCAACGAAAGCGAAAAATCATACACAACTTTACCGTTTGGATATCCCTGTGGGCTGAACATGGCTAAATAGGTTGGTTAAATGGAGAGAGACATCGCTTTTGTGCGAATACTTACATCTATCAGAACGCCTATCAGGTGTGACATCAACAAGGCGAACCTCACAAACATCAGCAAGTCTCCCAGCATAATTCAGAAATGTGCTTTTCTTAAGCTGCCCCAATGGGCACAGAAATGACTTTACTCGAGAAGGTGCCACATAAGAGAACGGATCAAGAGGCATTATGAAATATTCAGATCCCCAGACTTTGCAATGAGTAATTCAGTTACACTTCATATGAAATCTACTCAATTTTTCAACTGTTAGAAAAAAAAAATAGAAATACAATTCGAAATAAACACGAATTCCAATCTTAAACTTGTTTAAAGTGTTGAACTACAAAGCATATTTTAAGGTTGGAGTTTGATGGGGAAAGTTAACACGGGTAATTATGTAATACACTTTTCCTGATTATCACGATATTCAATAATTCAGTTTGGTTAAGAGGTTTCCAAGTTGGACTTAAAGGTTTCTCCATGGATTTGGTCTCAAAAAAAGTATATAAGGCAATATGGTGCGGATTTAGGTGGATATAATCTACCATTAGCAAAATGTCGCGTGCCATAGCTCAGAAGGAATTTCTGTGCTATTACTGCGAGCATACCCAGAGCGACCAAGACAGACTATGGATCTGATTTGAAACTTAGTTCGAGTTATTCATCTTGTTTCAAGATATGCCTCTTTCAATATAAGAGATAAAATTCAATTATGGACTCCAAAAGAGCTTTTGGTATACAAGGCTACCGGTTTAGAGTTTGACAAACAACGACGAACGGACTTATAATGAACCCGAGGAGGTCCCTCTATATGAATAATCAATTGACATGTCTATGAATCATTCAATACTGTAATAAAAAAGTATATTCTAAGGCAGAAGGCATTTTCAAGGTTCCAAAGGAGCTAAGATTATTCGAATTCTGCCCTCTTGTCAGGCTATGTCTGTTACTAAGGAACCTATCTTATAATAACTTAACTAGCACTTCAAAGGACTAAATATCTCATAGAATTTTATTCAATATATCATGAAATACAAATAACATACTGGTTTTGAATGGGGTGAAAAATATCAAAATATCAGCCTTTGATTCGAGATCGATCATTTATTTCTCCCAACGACAACGTCTGTGACTGACTTTTGTTGCTAAAATTTTTCTCGGTTTCACCTAGCCAACCAAAAGCTCTCAAAGACATCTGCACCATGACTTCCACTCAACCTAAACAAATTACAGTCTTAATCTCTGGTTCTGGCACTAATCTACAAGCTCTTATTAATGCTTCTGCTGCTGGAAATCTTGCTGGTGCACAAATTACTGAAGTAATCTCTTCCTCACCCACCGCCTTTGGTTTGGAGCGAGCTGCTAAAGCTAATATTCCCACACATGTTCATAGTCTACAGTCGGCAGAGTACTTTGGATCTATTCCAAAGACTGATAAAGCTGGTCGCAAGCAGGCCCGAGAGAAATTCAACCAGGATCTTGCCAACTACATTTTGAAACAGAACAAGCCAGACTTAATTGTGTGTGCAGGCTGGATGCTCATTCTTTCACCACTTTTTTTGGAACCTTTGGAAAGTGCTCAAGTACCTATTATTAATTTGCATCCCGCTCTTCCTGGTGCTTTTGCCGGAATTAATGCTATTCATAGAGCATGGGAGGCTGGCCAAAAGGGTGAGATCACCAAGGCTGGTGTCATGATTCACAAGGTTATTATCGAAGTGGACGAGGGTGAACCTTTACTTGTCAAGGAACTTGAGCTGAAGAAAGATGAAACTGTCGAAGAATATGAGCAACGTGTGCATGATATTGAGCATATTGCTATTGTAGAAGGAACCGTTAAGGCTCTGAAGGAATTATGAGTTGATAGGATTCAGAGATGCCAGAACACACTGAAACACCATATGTACATTAAAAATGAATTACAATGAGTAATGTGAACATTTAATTATTAAATCCAAAGGATTTCATATCAACAATGGCATATACCAATAGAAGTATTATCAACACTTGGGAATGTACCATTGTCGCGTGCATCAAGTACTTTTCTAGCTTTCAGCGTTGGGAGTTCTATATTTTCTGGGAAGCACAGAAGGCTTACCAGGTCAAAGTAAGGTTCTTAGCAAATTCAGCTTAATACCTGAGGAAATAATTTAACTAACCATCTCAGGTTTAGCAGCAGTGAGATTGGACAACTTAACTGATCCAAAGAGGTGTCAAACCGAAGTGTAACAGTTACAATGGCCACGATTTCTCCTGTTACTTTCCTGGTAGAGGAATATTCAGATCACATGACTAAAATGAATATGCAACAGAATGCTTATTAATTATCATTGATATCTTACTAATAAGACTTTGTTGATACTTTGTGGTACTTTTTGCTTGTTTTGTTTACTTTTTTCCTTTTTGTAACATCTCTCATTCATCTATCTAGCTCTTCCACAACACTTACATCCTTTTCCATTACACTTAACGTGAACAACATTATTATATCTTGCAACTCACCGACCCTTACAATATTGATTATAGTCTCCTTCATTTGAAAAGCACCTCAATTTTTACTAACGGGGATTGCCATCGCTTCTGTATTCAGTCATAGGTAAGCCTCCCCAAGTCTTAAATATTCATCATCTATAATTGCTAACAAAGCTGATCCGATCCAGGTCGCCATGGAACCCCAGACTCCTAAAAAACTTCGAAAAAACTCTTCAAAGTATGGGTATGAAGATTCTGGCTCTGATATTGTGTCATCCACTCCTGCCCAAAAACTGCGCCATAACGTGGCTCCTCTCGGAAACTATGTATGTAACTGTTATCCCTCTAACTTTAAGAAAATTTGAGATTCTAATTTAATTCAATATATAGTCCCTAGGTGACTGTCTGGGTAAGGGAGGATATGCAACGGTTTATCGAGCCATAAACTGGGGCACTGGTGAAACTGTTGCGATTAAGCAAATCAAACTGGTAGATGTCGCTAAATACGATCTCGAGACTATAATGATGGAAATTGATCTTCTTAAGAACCTCCATCATCCCAACATTGTCAAATACCATGGCTTCATTAAAACATCAGATACGCTGAATATCATATTAGAGTAAGTGACTATTTTATTTTCATCATTTTCCGTTCCTAACTTATATTGAAGATATTGCGAGAATGGATCATTGGCTAGCATGTGTAAAAAGTTTGGCAAATTCCCTGAAAATCTAGCGGCAGTATACATTTCGCAGGTACTAGAAGGGTTAGCCTTCTTACATGAGCAAGGTACTATTCACAGAGATATCAAAGGGGCAAATATTTTAACCACTAAAGATGGCCTTGCTAAACTAGCCGACTTTGGAGTAGCAACAAAAATTACCAAGCTGGAAGACAATCCTTCTGTGGTGGGAACCCCGAATTGGATGGCACCGGAGGTTATTGAGTTAAACGGCGCCACTACTGCTTCAGATATATGGAGTTTAGGGTGTACGGTAATCGAACTTCTCACGGGAAACCCTCCATATTACCGTTTAAGCCAAATGCAAGCATTATTTGCAATAGTAAATAATGACCATCCGCCAATACCAGAAGGAATATCTCCCATTGTGCAAGACTTTCTAATGCAATGCTTTCAAAAAGATCATAACTTAAGAGTTACAGCGAAAAAGTTACTCAAACACCCTTGGATTTCAAATAATGCAAAAGCATTACAGAAAAATAGTTATGCTACTACGAAATATGATGAAGCCATCAAAACCGTTAAAAAATGGAATGAAGCTCTCAGTAATCCTCAAGATGCATTACATTCTCAGAAGGTCAAAAATACCCCTCTTAAAAAGTCGAAGTCAAGAAATGCCAAAAAGCCAACCTCTAGCAACAATCGTAATACCAAACCTACTCCCAGGACAGAAAGTGATCCATTCACCTCATTAAGGAATTTTAGTCAAACTCGACGTCTTGAATTCCGGGGAATGATGCAGCGAAATAACCTTCAGACAAATCTTTCTAAACCCCCTGCAGAGTGTTGGGATGATGATTTTTCTCAGGAAAATTTACCCGAAAAATTGTCCGTAATCTCAGATTTTCATCAGAAACCTGTTGCACTATCTTCACAGTCCAGTGGAGATTCTGATATTGAAGATTTTGAGGCTCGAAGTGTTATAAAACATCCAAAGAAAACCTCCCTACACTTAAATCAAAAATTGAGCAAATGGCAAGAAAGAGATTCCAGAAACAAAATTTCTCAGTTTCACGACAATACTCAAGAAGACTTTTCAGATTTAATTGGAGAGCTTGATATTGGAAAACTTCCTGATAATGCACGAAACCTACCTCAATCAAAAATGCCTATGTATCATCCTTCAGACTTAACTGGAATATTTAATCGCATGACCACGCCAGAGAGTCCAAAGACACCTGAACCAATTGACGAACCATTATTAAATGATATTCAACAACAAGCACAACCATTTAACACATCCTCAGAAACTTCTCCTCAAAAAGCTGTTTCTCTAAATTCTTTTCAAGAAAATGAAGATGATTATGATTACTCTGATATGTTTAGTGGTCATACAAATTTACAGTTAGATGAAAAGCGAAAACATTTATTTGAAAGGAAAGACGTTCATTTTGAAGAGGAAGAGAATGATTCAGATGATCCTTTTGCAGAAATTGAGGAAGAATATAAAGAATCAAATATTGTCGAAAACGTTGCTCGTGAACGGCTAGCTTATGCTCAATCTCACGTCGAGTCCATTATTGATAGCCTTAACAAAAATATGAAAGGGAGCTATCTGTTGGATTGTATAGAGCAATTGCATCAACTGCTTTGTGAGTTTCCAGAAACAGGTAAAACTATCATGAAGTCTCATGGGCTGTTGATACTTTTAGAAGTACTGGAATTACATGTGGAAGATAAAATTTTAGTTCTTGGGTTATTACAGATCCTTTTCTTACTTTTGGATGAAAATTATCATAGTTTAGAAAACTTTTGTTTGGTTGGCGGAATACCACTTGTTGCTCAGTTCACTTCTAAAAAGTATGGTAACGATATTCGCATGCAGGCCGCAATGTTTATTGGGCTCTTATGCGATTCGGAAAAATATGGATTACCTATGTTACTTGCTTGTGGTGGTCTTTATATTTTGGCTGATTTCATTGAGGAAGATTTTACCCAACCTGGATTTGTTTCAATTGGAGTCAACGGACTTTGGAGTGTATTTGAGCTACAAGGGTCCGCTCCTCGAAATGATATTTGCAGAAAACTTTCAAAACATTTAGTTCTGGATTCTCTCTCTGTAATTCTCAAATATCTACTGTTTGACAGCTCGGGCGAAAACATGGTTTTGATTGATCGCATTGTTTCTATCTTTGTTTACTTTTCACAAACTGAGAGCCATGTCAAGTGTGCTGTCGCCAACAGAACTTTGTTTCGTACTCTTTTCAAGTCGTTTTCAAGAATGGACACTCATCATCAACTCAGTATATTGAAATTTATCAAGAATATGTCGTCAGTGCCCGAGATTTTGCCTATTTTGCAGAATTCCAATGCGATTGAGCATTTGACAGACATTCTGGATGGTGCAACTAAAAAGGAGTTCTTCACAGATTATGCAAACCAAATTTTACATACAATGTATAATCTATGCCGACTTTCTAAAGTGAGACAAGAAGAAGCTGCTTTAGCTGGAATACTCCCTGTCTTACAAAACGTTGTTGCTGGTGATCTACCTCTGAAAGAGTTTGCTTTACCTATTTTATGTGATATGGCGCACTCCGGAAAAACTTGCCGTAAAGTTCTGTGGCAAAACAATGGCTTAGATACTTACTTAAAGCTTGCAAGTGATCCATATTGGCAAGTCAAAGCATACGAAGCAATTGCTACTTGGCTCCAAGAAGAGTTTGCTAAAGTTGAAGACTATTTGTTGGACGAAAAACAGACTTTTAAACTTTTGGATGGATTAGAAGAAGCTCGAGGAACATCTTTTGATGCGGTATTGGAACCGTTCCAGAGGATTATGAGGTCAAGTCCTGCTCTCTGTGGTATTCTGGCCATACCTAGACTGTTTCAATTAATTAGAAAACAACTTGACATACCTAGGCCTATGCTTCGTCTTAACCTTTTAAGACTTTTGCGTACCATTCTTGAGTATTTTCCTTCAAAAATTTCTCTAGTCAAAAGCACCGGCCTATATTTGAATATTCAAGTCCTCTCAGAGTCGGATGATACTGTCTTGGTAAAGGAACTAACAAAAGATTTGCTAAACTTTTCAATGCCGAACGAAAAAGAACTCCATTCCAGAAATAGCTCAATTAGTGGAAGATCTTCTAGTGGAGGATCAGATCAGTTTCAGCCTCCAATTTCAGGTCCAGCATCAAGGCGAAATAGCTTACTACAACCCCCAATGACATCTCACAGACATACCCGTTCTGCAACATCCAATTTAAAGAGCTCTCAGACACCTCATTGGAGTCATCGCCCTGAAATGTCGCAAACCTTTTTACCAACTTCTTCTCAGTTGATGCTGCCGCCAAAATCGCCATCAAGAAAAACTAAGCATACTCATCATGCCAGTCTACAAAATCCCATGGAAAATTTATTGTCCAAATCCTCTTTGGATCAGACAGTAAATAGTGCTAACTTAGGAGAACCTTATCGTTCTATCACTCCCTCTCCTTCAACAGGAAGTCGACGGTCTCCTGAGTCTTTTCATTCTTCGAGCGCTCCATATATGAACACAGGAAGTAAAAGTCCAAGTAGAAGCCCAGCGAGGAAACCCCAAAATGAACATCATCGCATTCAACCACTCATTCTTTCTGATAAACCTTCATCATCTTCATCATCCAGAAGTTCGAGGTATCAAGAAAACGGAAGCACTTTACTTAAAGCAGACAGTGCTAAGCTTCGCTCTCCTATAGGGGTTGACCCTTTTCTGTAACGACTCAACCACATTATTTATCCATTGTACTTTTATTCATGTTTTTAATTTAATTATTAGTAGTAATTCCATTTATAATCAATAAGAATTGCTAAAATCAGTTCCTAAATGCACAGGGAGCATATCACCAGAGAAAGATGTATATGAAAATTTTGTAAAAAACTAAACAATCTAAAATACATATGAAATTGACTATTTATCTTGCAGATCCAGATCCTCGAAGTCATCTAGAAGCTCATCTAAGCTGACTTGTGGAACAGCTACATTAGTTTCTTTTTCGTTATCTTCATCCATATCCATATCATTAGCAGCAACAGGTTGTTCAGGTTTCTTGTACAAATTAACGGTGGTACGCAATTCTTGATCTTCCTCTAATTCTTGCAAGAACATTTCGTAGTCTTGCTCTACACGAGCAATATCAGTCTTAGTGGTTCGAGCATCATCTTCAATATTGTGTTCCTTAGCCATACGCTTGAGTTTCCAGTTACGACCACGGTTCTTACGTCTTCGGGGATACGATTTTTTCACAAGAACGACATCCGGTTGTTGACCAGCAGGAAGGGTATCCCAGTCATCATTGTTGAAATTTGAATTTGCCAAATAGTATCCCCAAGCAGTATCGCCAGGTTGTAAAATACCTCCAAGGTGAGTTCGTAGAAGATGAGTGTTACTGTTTTGATGGAGATCTGACAATCGAGCAACTTGGACGTCAGCTAAGGCATATTTACCACGCATAGGTCCCAAAGGCTCTATGTGAATCACGAAGAATTCAATCATTTGAGATGCATTAGCGAGAGAATAAAAAGGCGACCGCCAGTAAATTGGGGCAGAAATATCAGCAGTTTCTAGCGTATTTGGGTCCAAAAAGTGGATGTTGTTCGAGATTTGTGAGCACAGAACAACTTGAGAAATATTACTTAGAGAATGGGCAATATTTCTTGGCAAGACCACCAAATCATCTCGACAGATAGGAACAATCTCCACAGAATAAGAGAATTTGTAACTTTTGACTGCAGTATGGGTATCCATAGAAATAAGTTCTTCAGAACGCTTGTATTTGACGGGTGCAACAGCAGACAAGAAATCAATCATTTTCAAAGCATGGTTTCGTTGGTTATAGTAGAAATCCAGACCATCTCTGTTTTCCTTAATTGAAATAGTATCAAGATGGGCGTTATGCTTTAAAATGAGCTGTTCCAGATACAGGAAAGTACGCTTATGAGGAACCTTTTGTCTGATCTGAACATTAGCACGCCATGTGTTCACTGTAAAAGATTTGGCACAGTCAGGACATTGAGTGGCCACTACTACATATTCGACTTCAAAGCTCTGTTGAATCAAAGTATTGTGAATAGCTTCACCCTGAACTGTAAGCTTGATCTTGATTCTTCGGGAATGGGGTTCAGTCCAGATAAACTTGGCATCTACCAGTCTGATTTTAGATAGGCCCTTTAGTCGTCTCAAACATAGGGCTAGAAGTTCTCTACTTTCTGGTTGAGCAGCAATCCACTGCTGAGGTGGTTGTAAAAACCTCTCACAATTTCGACAGAAAGTTACAGAGGCTTCTCTAGGAATCTCGGTAGTAATATCGCAGGTGAGTTTGATACAGTCAGTACACATAACTGTTCCTTGAGTACCATCCATAGGCCTTCCACAGTTACAGCATAAGACTGTACAGGCAGTCTGGGGAATTAAAATTCCTCCAGTCTGACCAGTTGAGGCCAGTTGGTTCATTTGATGTGGTTGACTACTATTGAAAGCCATTATGCATATGTGAATTTATATTTGCCTGTAGAAATGACAAAAATGTGTAGATTAAAAAGACTAGTCTTATGAGTTTTGGTAAATGTTGAAGAATTGAAATCAAGGATTTTTCATTTTAACTTGCAATTTTTTCCCAAAAAAATTTTAATCAATTACTAAGAAATACCATAATTTTTATTTGATTCCTCCCAAATGCAATTCACGTGATTTACCCTACTTATTATGCATAAGAACCAAAAGGCATGCACTACCACCAAAGGCCTAAGAGGGCAAGGGCTTTGTGTTTAGTGCTTTTGTTGATGATTTTCCTCTCGTTTTTTTTTTATACCTCTTACTCTCCTCCATTGCTTCTCTTCTCACCACTTTCTCCAATATCTTAGCATTGCCATTTAGTGCGACGGTAGACATAAAACTGTGATTGAAACTTTCTTTCACCTTTTTTTTTTCAACAATTCAAGTGAGTAATAATTAATTCATACCTCTGATATAACTTGATTGTTGTGAATACAGTGATATGAACTTGATAGAACCAAAGTAGTGATCTGTCTGTATTTTTGTACAGCGTTTATATTTTTGATATTGGATCTTCCATGGGTTCTTATTTATTTCCTAGTACCTCTAAAATTATTACAGAATCAATGATTTTCCTCGATCCAGAATATTTTTTTTATACTTCTCTGACTGTCACTGCTAACTCATACTACCTAGCTACCGTTGTTGTTCTTTGCTTAATAGCAGAAGAAAATCTCATCAACATATATTGTTTGTTCATCTGATATTACATTTCATCGAGGGTGTATAGCCTATCAAGCATTTAGTTATATCGTGCCATTGGAAAAGGCTGTGGACATCACTTGGAAATCACCTTTTATTCCTTTCAACTCAACTATAACTCTGATTGGAATATAATTCCAGTCAGTATCTTTTCGAAGTTTATTGTATTTTAATTTCAACCGTGTCGGTTTCCCGCAACGCCAATAATCAGTCGTTGTCCTCCCACAACTCGAATTCAACCTCACGTAATTCGAGTTTGTCTCATCCTGTGTTATCTTCAGGCTCTCAGCACTTGACGAGCTCCAGTTCATATCACACGCCGAAGGGCGTTGGAGGTGGTGCCAATACCGGCCCATCAGATTCAACTAGATCATCAGAACTTGCCAAGATTGTTGTTGCACAGTTAGCAGTTCTTGTAACAACTATTCGAGAAGACAACTGGGATTCCACAGTTAGTCAAATTCGCCAGGTATATTATATTGCTAAGATCTTTATTTTATACCCTCTTATTAACATCAATTTATAGCTTTGTGACCAGAACGGTCCCGAAGTTTATACGAGATTTTTTAAACGACTAGTTTCGACCTGCTACCCCGCGATCTACTCATCAAATCAACCTAGTGTTAATAACCAAGACAGCCAAACTTCTGCTCTTAGACTCTTGAAAGAAGAACTCAAGAATATATCCGTTAATCCACATCTCTCATCACGTTTCTCCGACTCAGTTGCGATTGACAAAGAAGTACTTCGCAACTCTGATCTCAAAACCTTCTTTGACTACTTCACGTTAGATTCATTTCAGAAATCAGTTCTTTGCCTGGCAATTAAGAATAATTCACTTGTTGCTAAATATCAAACTGAGTGTTAGTATAAATCTGCTCTTATTTTTATGTGCATACTCTCTAACTTTTATGTATAGCATTGGATATTTTAACGACTGAATTTCCTACCTTATTGGAAATCATTGAGAACAAGTCAATCTACGTCAAAGAAGCCACACCCGAAAATTTATCAGTCATATTTGACCAGTTCTGTAGTGAGCCTACCCCAAATTTTTTCCTGCAGACAGAGAAATCCAACTTACTGACTGCTATTGTTCACCGAGTTGGCTTAAAACATCTGCCTTCAGAGCTGGAACTCATTCACAATCAAACCGAGAACTCACAAAACATAAAATCCAACATGTCTTCTCTAACTGAACTCATAAGCAATACATTTGCTAAAAATAACCTCAACATAAATGACATCTCCGAATCGATCGCAAAATTGTCACCTGCTGTAACTTCGGGTGATATTGCAGAGTTGATCCAATCTCTTTCCCATAACCTCAATTGGGATGCTAAATTACTTGGTGCCGCTTTTAGAAATTTAAAGATATCAAATATTAGTTGGGACGAAGTTTTGCGATTGATTGAATATCCTCCACAAAATGGCGATACCTCTTTAAAGCTCAATTTGGGCTCTTCGTTTGCCTTAGAATCTATTTTAAATTTCCTGGCTGTCGCTGGTGATGGACTCATCTTAAAGTTTTATTCAAAAAAATGGCTTAACGCTGAGCTTCAAGTCGATCTACTCAATGCCTCAGCTTCCATAAATTCTGAGGTCTTTGACTTGAAACAACATGGCCTTTCTCAGGTTGTGGATTTGCACGATTACATGAATGCCCCTCCTCATATCAAGGAAGTAGCCAACTCTCTAGTGCACCAGCCGCTAAACTTTTCTTGCCTCATCCAGTATTCTCTTGATGCTCTCTCCCAGGATGATGCCAAACTTGTTAATGCTACTGCATTTTTAGACCGGCATGCTAAAGCTGTTCCAGAGCTCTTTTTTCTAGGCGGTGTCTCCATGAAAAAGCCCTGGCCTGAGCTTCTAGAGAGAGTGATATACAACTTTTTTGATCTCTTTTTGATGGGCAATGCCTCAAGTGCTTTAGTATTTTATCGTCTTGCTATGATTGACAAGGAATTCTTTATTCATGCGTTAGTTCAATCTTTCACCAGGGATCCTTTGCTAGTCAATCGGATTTTTGCGATTGCCCAGGAAGCTCGCATCTTAAGTGATATTTTGAATAGTAAGCATTATTCTTTAGCTTTGGAGATCGCGGCCATTGCTGATAAGCAAGACTTACTATTGTTTGGCTCTTATTTAAAGGAAAACTCAAAGTATAAAATCCACGATTTTGTCAGATCATTACTTGACTTTTTGGAACTCAAAGCAACTCTTGAGTATACTCAGAACCAGTCCACAAATACTCCACCTAGTCTTAATTTGAGATCCGTTGCGGCTGCTCTTCAACTTTTGAATGCTGTCGAGATTCCCCCTGAAAGAGTTGAACAGTACAAAGCAATTCAAATTCAATGCTTGCAGTCCTATCCAAGACTGATAAATTTTGGTCAGGGTTATGATTTAGCTATCTTATCTCACACAGGCTCTAATTCTTTTTCAGCTGACGTTGAAAGAGAAATGAAGCTTTATTATCAGCAAATGTACGAGCAACAAATTGAAATTCGCGATATTATCACCATGTTGCAACGGCTTAAGCAGTCCTCAGACCCTCATGAGCAAGATGTATTTGCTTGTATGGTTCATTCTTTATTTGATGAATATAGATTTTTTCCCGAATATCCTTTGAATGCTCTTGCGACTACTGCTGTACTTTTTGGATCATTGGTATATTTTCAACTTATCGATGGCATGCCATTATCTATTGCTTTACGTTTCATTTTGGACTCACTGCGCCAGCCTTTAGATTCCAATATGTTTAAGTTTGGGTTACAAGCTCTCTTTGAATTTAGAGAACGTTTACCCGAGTTTCCCAAATATTGCCACATTTTGCTTGAAATTCCAGGATTGGCTATGCATCAACAATTTTTTCAGCAAATCAAAGAAATTGTGGGTGGCGGTACGGAAGGAAAACAGAATGCCATTGTATATACCTCTATCAACGTTGACATGTCAATTCCAGATGAGGCCATTCAAGAAGACCCTAAGGAAGGTATTCGTGATAAAGTTCTTTTTTTGGTTAATAACGTTGCCCAGAATAATTTGCAAAGCAAGACCAAGGAACTTATCAGTATTTTGGATAAAAAGTATTATCGATGGTTTGCGACATACATAGTTGGCCAACGTGCTAAACTGGAACCAAACTACCACTCTCTTTACATCAATTTGCTGCAGATCGTAGGCAGCAAAAGTCTCGAACTTCATTTCATCAAAGTGACATATCATCAGATTGTCAAACTCATTAATGCTCCTGATACTGCGACCACTCCTGAAAAACGCAACCTGCTTAAAAATCTTGGTCAGTGGCTTGGAAGCTTACTGTTGGCTCGTAACCGTCCAATTCTTCATAAGAATATTGCTTTTAAAAAATTGCTTTGTGAAGGGTTTGACACCAATAGTTTGACTTCTGTTCTTCCTTTTGTTTGCAAAATATTAGAGAAATCAACAGCATCTACTGTATTTTTACCACCAAATCCTTGGTTGATGGGAATTTTAAAAGTGTTGGCCGAACTTTATCAATTTGCCGACCTGACACTAAACCTCAAGTTTGAAATCGAAGTTCTGTGCAACAGCCTAAACGTAACGCTTGAAGACATTGAACCATCAGTCATTATTCGGAATCATTTAGCCCAAGACGATATTGACAGTCAGTCATTTGGTATCAATAATGAGATGCAAAGATTAAGTCTACAAGAGCCCAATATTATCCAAACAGTTCCCCCGGCTACATCTCTTACTGACCCTAATGGAGCTAACGCTATGGCTTCTCTTTCTGTCCAGCAACCTCATCAGGCCCCTCTCCAACGAGACCAGGAAAATCCACAAGCATCTCTTGGATCTAATGTTGGTGGTTCTTCCAATTCAAATAATTTACAATTCAACGATGCGGCTTATATTGAATTGGCCAACCATCTTGTGCTAGTTGGAGCGTCTGTCTTTGTTATTCATCCTGTATTAAAGCGTCACTTTGCTGTTGCCATTGAAAAAGCTCTACAAGAAATTCTGGTCCCAGTTGTTGAACGCTCAGTTACAATTGCAAGCATTTCTACTAGTGCTCTTATTATGAAAGATTTTGCGCTGGAGCCTGAAGTGCAAAAGTTGAGAACTGCTGCTCAAAATGTGGTAAAACACATGGCCGGTACAATTGCACTTGCTTCAGCAAAAGATTTGCTGCGTGATTCTCTGGCTGCTAATTTGCGTTTAGTACTTATGGATCATGGCTATACAGATACCACTATGCCAACGGATCAAATTACCATTGCAATTGATGATAATACGGACATAATTTGCTCTATTGTGGAACGTGCAGCTATAGATAGGTCTTTATCTCAAATTGAGGAGGCTCTTCAACCAGCATTTATTAATAGAAAGTTGTATGCCGAGTCTGGGACAACTCAGCCTTTCGCAGATCAAGTTTCAACATATGCCTTACAACTTCCTGAACCCTTTAGACTCAAGGTTGGGGGTTTAGATCGGCAGCAATTTGCTATTTATGAAGATTTTGGTAAGGCCCGATCCCCATTTGAGGGTGTATCATTGCCTGAAGGTCAGCTAGAAGCACAGTCTTTACCTGCTGTTCAACAATTTAATCAACTTCAAGCCCAGCCACAACTTCCCATTGCTGATGGGCAAGGACTTCTGGAAGGCAGTTTTGATATTTCAGATCAGAGAGCCATTCAAATCTTAGAACAAGTTCTATTGCAAATTCAAAATGCTGTAGAAAATCTGCAAAAGATGTCTGAGGAATCTCCAGAGCAGTCCTTTAAAGACATGGCCTCCGACCATAGAATCAAGCTCATGGTTACTCAGATTCTCAATGCAGTTGATAGACATGCTCTTCGTGAACAGTTAATTGCTCGAACCTCCCAAATCACTGTAACCCTTTTGTTTGCTTGTGAAAATGAATTCACACGGGATGTTTTGAGCTATCTTTTGGCGCAATTGTGCTCCCTATCAAGCAATACAAATAAGGAAATTATTTTTTGGCTTCTTTTCTCTGAAGATCAGCGCAAATTTAATGCACCTGTCATTATCTCAATTCTCAAGTCAAATCTTGTCACTTGTTCTGACTTTGATGTAAGTCTCGCGAAGCAAATCAAGGGAAATGTCAATTCTGTTATTCCTTTTTCTGTTGAATTAATCACAAAAGCAGTACTTGGACCAAATCCATATGCTTTGCGATCAGACTTTGCAGCCACACTTGATACCCTTGGAGGAATTGATAATAACAATGAGCATTATGCTTCTATCACAAAACTCATTACTTTATTAGAGAAGAGTCCAGAGGTTAGCCAATCTGAGACCACTGCTATTCAGGGACAGACTCTTGCTGAACAAATGAACTTCATTTTTGCCGAATGGGTTCGCTTAACACTCCACCCGGCTAGAAATGAAAGGCAGTTCACTAGTTTTGTTTACCAGTTGTCGCAGCACGAAATTCTAACTACTCCTGAGTACGCCATTGCATTTACGAGGATTTCATTTGAGTTTGCCTTGAAATATTTTAATCGTCAAATTCCTGGCGAGTCTCGATCAGACTCTGAAGAACCATTTGTTGCCCTTGATGCTCTTGCCAAACTTTTGGGAGCAATAATAACTTCTTCAAAAGAAGATGGGATTAAGAGCCGTTTGGCATACTCTCATAGGTTACTGACTGTAATTTCTCTTGTGCTTGCAAATCACCATGAGAGAGATGCTGAAAATTTCAATGAGCAGCCATATTTTAGATTTTTTTCCAGTTTCTTTTATGAAATTAGTAATCTTGAAGGTGATGACTCTGAATTTTGTGCCGAACTATACATCCTAATTGCTGAAATTTTGAAGACTCTACAACCGTTCGCATTACCAGGATTTTCTTTCGCTTGGATGGCATTAATTTCCCACAGGTACTATCTTCCTAAACTTTTGGAAATGCCAGAAAAGCGAGGATGGTCTCATATAATCGATTTCTTGTGTGAGATTCTTGATTTTGAAGGTACTTATGTTCAGGGTAAAGATTTCCCCAAGGCAATTTCGGTTTTATACCAAGGTACTTCTCGTATATTCTTAGCACTTCTTCACGATTGTCCTCAGTTATTTATTGAGTATCACTACGTTTTGTGCAAACATATTCCCTCAAGCTTTGTGCAAATTCGTAATTTAGTGCTAAGTGCATTCCCAGAAAATATGGAGCTCCCTGATCCATTGACCCAAGGCCTGAAGGTTGATCGCCTTCCTGAAATCAAAGAACCTCCGGTATTTGCAGTAGACCCTTCGGCAGATTTGAAATCTCTGGGCTTGAAAAAACTGGTTGATTCGTACGTGAAGTCACCATCACAATCCCTTCTTAAAGGTATTGCAAGTGGGTTCAAGCTTCCCAGTCCCAAGAAGGAATCTGGTCTTGGGTTTGACTCTGTCACATATGACTCCGCAGCATTCAACACATTTATATTCTATGTTTGCATTCAGGCTGTGTCCTCCGACAAAGAAAAGGCCAGCTCGAAATCTAACAATTCTGAGTCCAATGGCTCTGAGGAAGAGTCGTCAGCACAGTTTAACAGAGATTCACCTTACCTTGTTTTGCTAAGCAATCTACTTCTTGAATTAAATGTCGAAGGAAGATACTTTTTATGTGAAGCTATGGCTAACCAGCTTCGCTACCCCAACAGACATACGCACTTTTTCAGTTGCGTTATTTTATCTTTGTTTGGCAATTATGGTACAAGCTCTCTCGGTTCGAAGAAAATCGATATTCGACATTTGATAACTAGAGTCTTGCTTGAGCGCATCATCTGCAACCGCCCTCATCCTTGGGGCTTAATGATTACCTTCACCGAACTGCTCAAGAATTCAAATTATAAATTTTGGGACCTTCCATTCACCAAGAGTACTCCTGAAATCGAGCGGATGTTTGGATCACTGTATGAGCATATCAGCAATGGATCCAGTACCAACAATAGCAACGAAAAATCGGTTACGACTTCCTCCACCCCTATATCCAACTAGAAGCTTTCCCATTCCTATCCATAAGGGTCACCTAGAATCACCACTGAGTATAGAAAAAATGGAATTTAATGAATAAACTCACCATGAATTTTAACTTGAGACGCACAAGAAGTATGTGCTGTATATTAGAACGTATTTACATTATATTCACATTAGAAAAAAAGATAATTCAAGTAAAAAATTATATTTCTCAGCTAAGAGGGGTGTATGAAGTTGAGTAAATGATAGCTCAAGTATGTCCAAAAATGAACTCCCTCAAGAGGTAAGACTTATATTGGAATGCCAAGAGGTAATGGTGCTGTATAATTCCTTAGTATTATTTGACATATGTGAAGTAGTATTTAAGTGATAAGGTACAAGTCAACTAACTTTCAGGGTCTGAGTTTTCTTGTGGGCCTGTCAATGGACATCACGTTCCTCCTTCATAGTTTGGCTGCGAAAAGTTTTTGTGTTGCTTGTTTAAACTCATGAGTATAATATCTCTTTTTCGCTTATTTTTTTATATCTTCTTCTCACCTTGGTCAATCCTTTTTCTCCAGGTTGCAATATTTGTACTTCTTTATTGCTATTTTTCTTTTTTATTATCTATTGACTAGAATATCGTTTTGAAGTCAAACAACACGAGCGTCATCATACAGATCAACTTTTTCAATCATCAGACTTATTTCATGAATCGAAAGATAAAGAATGGATAGTGACAGTTACCATACAAATAATCGAGCCAGGCGCTCAAGTCCAAATCCAATTGTATTCAATGATCGTAACGCCAGTTCTTCTCTCCTAAGCAATGGCTCTTTAAGCACCTCGGTCGATCTGTCAGGATTTGGAACCTCTCCTGTTCGCAATTGGAACAGAGTATACTTGCATTGCAGTTCAATTCATCACCTAGGTATGTTTTGTATGACTGAAAGAGATTCAAAGTAATGCCTTTAGCCACATGTTTTTGCCAGGCATTAATTTGTCAATTTTCACTTTCTTTTTGAGGTACTTGCTAACACATGAAAGATGAAAACTTACATTTGCCAATTTCCACTGAATCTTCTTTACGAGAGCAAACCGCTAGTTTGGCGTCCCAGGCTTTGAAAGAAGATCTGCATGCTGATTCAGATGCTAGTATCATTACCACACAACCCTTTTTTCAGGACCAAAATTTTTCTCAAGGCAAAGTGATAGGGTCTCAATCAGCTCCTAGTGAGTATCAGTACTTTTTTAGTTCTCTGCCTTCAAAATCTATCCCGGATAAAACCAGCACGGACCAGGATGGAGGCTCTACTGGTGATACAATAGTAGTCTGGCCGAAGAGCTCAACATTAGCTAATCCTATTCATCCGGACTCGACCTTGTCGAATATACTCAACATGGCCAAAAGCAAAAGAGATGAAACATATATTCTTCCACTTCAAGATTCTTGTATTACGAGTGGTTCTGGTCTCTCAGAGTTTTCCAATGAAACTGATATATGCGATACTCCTGGTAAATCTAATACTTTATTGAATTTATCTTCATTCAAATCAAAGCGTTTTGGGTATGCACGGAATCCAGAGGACCAAATATTTAGACCTTAT
Organism: Geotrichum klebahnii; assembly: GCA_030570935.1. Lineage (NCBI taxonomy): Eukaryota > Fungi > Ascomycota > Dipodascomycetes > Dipodascales > Dipodascaceae > Geotrichum > Geotrichum klebahnii. Next base: position 200,930 of record JAJLWW010000007.1, on the reverse strand, counting down.
ATTGACAATGGTTCACACCCTTTTACTTTTTTCTCTTTGCCAAAGAAAATCAATGCTTGGATCTCATGCAATTTGACGGCCAGTAAACTTCTTGCTGAATGTGTTATCAAACCTGTTGGATATTTACCAGTTGTTACCCTTGGATTACTTCTCAATATTTTAGATGGCCTTTCCTATGGTATGATTTTATTTCCCATTGAAAATCCAATCTTTTCAAATCTGGGACCAGCAGGGCTATCTATGTTTTATGTGTCCTGCATTATATCTCAGATGGTGTATTCTCTTGGAGGGAGTGCCTTTCAAAGCGGAGTTGGTTCTGAAATGATTGAAGTTCTTCCATTTTTCCATACTATGGCTCTAAAGCTTGTGACTGAAATAGGTGAAGATAATCCTAAATCAATTGTCTCCACCACTATTTTATCCTTTGCCCTCAGCTCACTGGTGACAGGATTGGTGTTTTTCATTTTGGGATATGCTAGATTGGGATCCTTAGTAGGTTTTTTTCCTAGACATATATTAGTAGGCTGCATTGGAGGGGTTGGCTGGTTTCTAATTGTCACAGCTATAGAGGTATCTTCTCGTATCGACGGCGGTATTAAATACAACTGGGAAACATTGCAATACCTCTTTTTTAACGGATCAATTTTGCTGAGATGGATAATACCACTTTTTATTGCAGTTATATTAATATGTGTCCAAAAAGTCATAAGTAATCCTCTACTAGTTCCTTCTTACTTTATTGGGATCTTTGTGATATTTCATTTGGTTATTACAATTATCCCACAACTTACTTATCAAGATCTCAGAAATATGGGCTGGTTATTTCAGGGACCTATTTCCCGGGAGCCGTGGTGGCATTTCTATACCCTTTATGATTTCAATGCTGTCAACTATATAGCATTATTACGAACCGCCCCTGCCATGCTTGCACTTACATTCTTTGGCATTCTTCATGTACCTATTAATGTGCCTGCTCTAGCCACTTCCCTCAAAGTAGATGACGTGGATGTTGACCGTGAGCTCGTGGCGCACGGAATTTCTAATGCAATATCAGGACTACTTGGAAGCGTTCAAAACTATCTCGTGTACAGTAATAGTGTGCTATTTATTCGCAGTGGAGCTGATAGCAGCCTGTCTGGAGTTATGCTAGCATTTGCAACACTTGGAATCTTGATTTCAGGCCCAAGTATTATTGGATTTATCCCTGTGATGACTGTTGGTGCCCTCATATTTCTTTTAGGCATTGACCTTGTTGAAGAGGCACTTTGGCAGCCATGGGGTCGAGTATCATTGTTTGAATATTTTACCATTGTTACAATTGTCGTGACAATGAGCGCTGTGGATTTCGTCGTTGGCATTCTTGTGGGCATTATATTAGCCTGTGTTTCCATGGTCATACAAACATCTCAAATAAGTGCAATCAAAGCAAAATTCACTGGAAAAGTGGCACGATCTACAGTTCGCCGCAATGCTGTGCAGCAACAATTCTTAAGTGAGGTAGGAAGTCAAATTCTTGTTCTGAAATTAAGTGGAATAATATTTTTTGGTACTATTGTTCGGGTTGAAAAAGAGATTCAGGAACTGTTGGACGATGTGAATTTTACAAAGAAACCAATCCGGTACTTGATTTTAGATATGGAAGCAGTAACATCAGTTGATTTTTCAGCTTCAGAGGCATTTGCCCGAATTAAGCGTCTTTTGGATACTAAAGATGTTTTCATGCTAGTGTCAGGTCCTGGTGAAGAAAGCAGTGTGATAAATTCATTACGGGCTGTTGGATTATTTGACAATATCTATCCCATAACTGAGTGTTATAGAGATGAAGAGGAAATTTATCAGGAAGTAGATGATCCTGACAGTACTTTAAAACCATGCCCTGCGATCAAACTATTTGCCGATTTAAATTCAGCTCTTGAGTGGTCTGAAAACCAATTTTTGAAAGACTATTATTACAAACGACGTGGTCACTATTTGAAAATTAATGAACAAACGCACGATGGAAATAAGTTACAAACTGAGAGGCCGAATACCCCACACAGCATCACACAGACCCCTCTTAATACAATCAATCACTCTCCACGAGTTTTATTTCTACAAGAGGCAGCGGATAGGACAATCCTAGAAGACCCACAAATATCAGCAGTTTCTTCTAAGTGGCAGCGTTTTGCTCCACCTCTTCCCCTTCTAATGCAAACTTTTCAGGGACTAACCACTAAAAACGAAACATTCTGGTTTAAGGTCAGCCGTTATTTTAAACGTGAGCAAATACCGGTTGGAACAGTATTGTACAATTCAGGTACGGAACCCACTGCGTTTTATATAATTGAAAGCGGAATATTAAGGGCCAATTACGATTTTGAACAAGGCAAGCTGTATGAAACTATTTTAGCAGGTACGACTTGTGGTGAATTGCCGTTTTTTAGCGGAATGTATAGGACAGCAACAGTAATGGCAGAGGTTGACTCAGTGGTTTGGATGCTGGATAAAAATGCATGGTTGGATATGAAAAACCATCCTGACGGACCTGAAATGGCATTAGAGATTTATAGAATCGCCCTGAAACTAACCGTAGAGCGGTTTACTTCAGCTATGTCATATATATTAATTTCCACTCGTAGTTGAAGTGTATATTATTCATGCTTTTTATGTTGTTTTCAGACTATTATTAATTATTTATGTCTTCATTCATTTGAATCATTTACATGTACAAAGATTATTAAACTCATAAGATGCATTTAAACAAAAAAATGTTTAATCTCTATATTCGTCCATGAACTCTTTGTGGAACTTTGCGAGATCAAGCGCGTAATCATCACCAGGAGCAAGGAATGTGGTTCTGAAATGCCAAGTTCCCTCTTGCTGTCCAAATCCAGAACCAGGAATGACACAGATACCAGTCTTCTCAAGTAAATGAAGACAGTAGAACTCATCAGGAACTTCACCCAAAGCCTCAGCAGCCTCAATGGCCTTTTTAGGGAGTGTGATCTTAGGGAAAAGGTACATAGCACCCTGGGGTTCCTGTAGCTCAACACCCTCCATTGACTTGAAAGCTTCGTAAAGCACAGTGGCTCTATGTTTGAGAGTGTTGAAAATTCCGTTGTACTCAGAAATAAATGTCTCGTAAGACTCACCGCCAGAGGAAGGAGGATGAACCATGAGTTCAGTAAGAACTTGACCAGTTACAACAGGGCAAAGAGAAATGGAAGCCAACTTGTAAATGTGTTCTTCAACCTCAGGCATGAAACCAGTCAACTCCATGTATCCACCACGTTGACCACACTCACCAATCATTCCCTTGGATGTGGAGTGGATGGAAGCAAGCTGTACACGATCGTATTTTCCACCAGGGAACTCCTTCTGGAGCTGACGCAGTACCTTCTTGAAGGAAATGAACTCGCCCACAAAAACATTTGCCTGATATACCTCATCAGCAATGATAACAAGTCGGTCGTCAGCAGAAACCTCAATGATATCACGGATGTTTTGCTCACTAAGAATAGCACCAGTAGGGTTACCAGGGTTGATGACAACAATGGCCTTGAGATCAATGTTTTGGCTCTTGGCAGCATCAACAATTTTGCGGACTTCATCAACATCAGTGGCCCATCCCTTCTTCTCATCAAGGTGGTATTGGACAGCAGTGGAGTTGACCAAGGTAAGAGTAGCAGAATACAAGGGGTACTGGGGAATAGGGATAAGGAAACCAGAAGTAGGACCAGTAGAAAGAGCATTCAAGAGCTGAGTTACACCAGTTGAAGCACCAGCGCAAAGATAAATGCTTTCAGGGTCAGCAGAGAATCCATCTCTGTTTTCAATAAATCTAGCAATAGATTTTCTAACAAATGGGATACCCTTAGAGTGAGAGTAGGCACCAACAGAGCCGATCTCCTTAATCAGTTCTTCAGCGCGTTCGATGGCATCTTGCTTGAATAGAATGCCAACATCTGGGTTCTCAAGTAGAGCTGGGTATTGAACTAAAGCCAAAACTTGTCTGTAAAAAGTGATTGGGCTTTGATCCAGTTGTTGAGGGTTACCAATATTGGCATTGACAACCTGTTTAAAAGGAAGAGAACCAGGGTTGGTCTTGAGCTGTTCGCGTAATTCTTCAGCGCGCAATGCAAGACGACCGCGAACAGCATATTTAGCGTTCACGACGTTTTCATTAAGCTTATCGACAGTGAAAGGCATTTTAATAGAGCGAGTAGATGAAATGTTGAGTGGTTGGGCAGAAGAGAATTTTCTCCAAGAGGTTTTGGCGGAGTTTTTAAGAGGGCCAGAAACGGAAAGAGTCGGAAACAGCCGCAGAGGGGTGGAGAACTGATGAGCGGTAAATCTCAACATAGTTAAAGTTATATGGGGTAGGTTGGTTAGAGGTATGAAACAGCGAATATGATCTGTAAAAAATATTGGGTTAGGAGATTTTAGCTTTGAACCAGGAAAACAATTTAAGAGAAGAAAGATTCATATTGAGATTAATACCAGTAAGAGACTAGATGACTTGAGGCCTAGGATAATTAAACAGAGATGAAGGCAGTGGTGAGTAGGGCGTGATACTGAACGCCAGATTTTAGATATGAAGAATTCGCTAAGTATTATGGTTTTGTTTTGCCGAATAGTGATGCCTCCTTTCGATTCTTTAGATGGATACCTAGGTTTCCGGTCTGATTGTAGCAATGTTTAGTGTAATCATTCAAAAGAAGCAAAATAATCGGGTTCTGCAGTGGTTGCATTATCTCTCTTTGGTTATCTAAGAGTCCTCAAACCAATGGAGCCTCTACTGTTCTTCTTCAGTCCCAAAATCTCGAAATCTCGAGACTTGTTCAGTTAGAGCAAATCTGAACTGATGGCAAGTCTTGGTCATTTCTCATGCTCAATGGAAAAGCAACGTAAGTAACAGAATGTGGGTAGATATTACTTACATACGTTATTAGCAACTGTCGAAAGGTCACCAATGAAAGGGAACCAAACAAATCTGAGTAGAACAGTTATACAAAAAGATGAAATGCTCGAGACTTAAAAGGCTTCCACGAAATAGAAGTGCTTTCCAGAATGAATGTTAATGTAGAGTTCAATTGAAGAGTCAATGTTTATTTTTTGTTTTATAGTTTATTAAAAAGTAAGAAAGAAGAAGAAAAAAAAATAAAAGTAAAAAAAAACTAGGGAGTTCTACTAGATTAAATACCCCTCAAGAAAAGAGTCAGCTAGATCGTGGGTAAAAGGGCGAGGGCTAGAGAGGGGGCCTGAATCACCATATCTTTTCTACACAAAAAAAGGCAAGGTCTACACAAAAACTATACATCAATTCAAAAGGTAAAGAGGTAAAAATGAAGCCAGGATTTACAGGAATTTCAAGTTGATTGCCGATTATTTTGGAGGTTTTGTTTTGGCTGTGGTAGTTTTGCCGACCTTAATATTACGTAATACAATAGACGCCGTCTTTACAGGCAGCAATTGGTGTTAATATTTATTTTGTAGATAGCAAGTGATCAAACGATAAACCATTCTCGTAATGCTACGCATGGAAAGCATTTATACGGTACTAAATGTATGTAAATGGTTCTCCCGGAGGTTAGTTTGGTGCTTAGTTAGACCCTATCTGGCAAGCAGAAGTCAGTTGAAATCATTTTGAAAGCTGCCGTTTTTTTTAAGCGTCAAGCCCCAATATCTGGATCACTATAATCTTGAATTCTTGAAGAATTCCTTACTTGTTTAATCATTGCTCTCTCAGAAATTAAGTTCTAGCCACAATTGGTTGAACTCTTAATGGAGTATCTTTGTGTAGCTCAGCCAATTGATTATCTCATTGATCTCTTTATCTTTAGATGGTACCTAGAAAATGAGACTCAATAAAGAGGCTGCAAACTTTCCTTGAGGCCATGACTGACACAAGTGGCGCATTATCAATAGAATTTCATCTTTACCTTATAACTGGCTGTGCTCGATCATATCTTATCAATTACTAGAATAGTTGTTGAACCAATTGTCTGTTTGAGATATGGCTGTTTGTGACTACCCTTATCAAAAAAGGCTGCTTTAAATTCTTAGTAGTAAGATCCTAGACATGTACATTCAAGGATATGCTGTTCACATGGGCTGAAATTTTCCAGAAGTAGGTTAAGCAAATATATTTTCGCTATGAAATAAATAGATTAAATTCAGGTAAACGTAAATAAAAATAAATTTCAATAAAAAGATGATGAGTATTTGTTAAAAGTGACTTACGTGCGGACTTTATCTTGTTCGTCGTATAAAAACTTCCAGTCCTCAATCTCCTCAGCCATTCCTCTTAGTTTATCTTTCATTCCTAGAACCCCACATGATCCCAGTAGAAGTCGTAAAGGAGGACTTTGGCAGTGTCCAATCTAATTACTTAGTACTAAGTATAAACACGAAAGACTCATAATATTAAACTTACCTCCCAAATGATTGCTGCAACCTTGACTGTACTTGTCGCTAGAATCTTATCAAGGTGCTTGGTGAATTGCACCCCATATTCAGCAGGAGTGTCTTGGTAATCGCTTGAAAGAGATTTCATTACAAAGTGTGAAGAAATTGAAGTGTTTGACAAGTCAAAAATACCAGTCCTACAATAGTTAGAAATTTTTCACCGAGAGTTCGTAATATGATACATACGGGCGGGCAACTCTTGCGAGGTCTTCGCTATCTCCAGATTTGGCATAGCCAGTTTCTATAATAGTTACCTTACAGCCCAAGTGCTCTACTTCGATTGCAAGGCTCTCTAGCAGGCCTTCTGCTGCCCATCGTGTGGCGCTATAAGGGCCAAACCCTGGGGCACCAAGTACCCCCATGGAAGACGTGAAACTTATTATATGGCCAGGGGTACCTGTTATAGTTGGATCTTGAGATTTTAAATCTCCATGTACTTGCGCAGCGCTCGGTTTTGTCGATTCCTTGTCCATTCTTGCTGCATTAGTCAAGTATGGCAGTACGGCTCGAAGTGTATGAAAGAGGCCCATAAAGTTTACTTCAAACTGACTCCGTATTTCTGAATCTACCTGGTCCTCGCAGGCGCCGACAACCCCATATCCAAAGCAGTTTGCTACAACGTCGATTCGCCCAAAAAACTTCAAGCAACTCTGAACAGCTTCATCAACTGAACTTCTAATGCGTACATCACATTTAACTCGGCGGCATGAGTCCTTGAATTCTGATCCAATATACAAGAAGGGCTCAGGTCGCTTCCTTTTCTTGTTCTCAGAAGATGAGCTTTTCCTTTGTGCTTTAGAAGGTGGTTCTAGCGATGGACTGGTGTGAGCTCTCTTTTTTCTAGATTCGGTTTTTACAGACTCCATCTCAGATTCATTTTCTTCGTATGGGTCTTCATTGTAATAATATCCATATCCTCCAAATGCTGTACCAGATGATTTATATTTTGATTCTCCATTTGACATTGAACTAGCCATTTTTTCGGAGTGAGGCAAGTCTTTTTCTTGGAATTTGATATTATTATTTGCTGTTTGGCTTTCTGTGCTGTGGAATTCATCTTGTGTGCTCCAGTCTTGAGGATCATATTCTTCATCAAGTGCTGCTATCATGACTTTATCGCGGCGAGCTATCGCTAGTTTTGAAATCTGTTTGCCTAAAGCCCCAGTTCCACCAAAAATTAGCCATACAAGTGGGCGGACCTTATTTTCACGGTATGCGATAGCAGAAACTGGCCCACAGCTTTCTGGTAGAAGTGAAGTTGGAATTTCGCTTGACACATTTTCTGGAGTTAACTTGATTATGCTTCCCATGATAGAAACAACATATGGTTGCTAGGATGCAGATGAGCTTTCATTAACAAAAAGAATGTCTACTTAATAGACGTTCAAGTAAGGGGAGGGGAAAAAAAAGAGAAAGAAAGAAAAAATAATAATATTCTGATTATTGAAAAATATTAGCTTTAGACTGGAAGGGTGTGGGGTTAGAATCTAGTTATTATTTTTTTTCTACTCGGAGGATCAACGGGCGGTGTGAAACGCTGATTCACGTTTAGGACCGAACAATGAACGAAATTTAAATTGCACAGTCTAAATGAGAAAAATAAGACGAATATTTAAGACTTTTCAAGTCATTTGAAGTCATTTTTAAAGGCCAATCTAGGACTTGGTATAATACCATCATAAAGTTCTAGTCTCCAGTCACTCTCCACATACTGGCTAAATCATGGACATAGAATACTGTACTCAGTTACCCCCCAGAAAACCTTCTGTAACAACAGCAGTTGCTTATGGAGACGCGACCACCTTGCTCCCTCCCGCGTGCAATAATCCCAATGAATCTATCTGAAACATCTCTCCTAGCCTCCTACTTTCTTATCAAAAAAAAAAAAAAAAAAACGTCTAAACTTATCACTCCTTCCTCCCCCATCACAAGTCAAATGGTGAAGATGGAACTGGACCGTTACACCTCTCAGATGTATGATAGGGCAGGGGTTGTCACGTGATTAATGTAATTGACCATCGTGGTTTGATCCGAAAAAAATAAACTCTCTTCACGAACACGAAGGTTGAGAACTGAAAAGTAGGCTTACCTATAGCACTACCCATGCTTAACCAACTATGAATTTGCGGTTTAAAATACATAACATTGGCCACTGCTAACTGCTGTTTTTTGATTAATTAAAATAAAGTAAAGGGTGTAAATCCCAGGTACAAAATCTAGACAAAAGGGCTGTTAACGATACGTCATAATGAATGACGAACAAGACCGGAAATTCATTGATGGCGGTATCCCTATTAGCAGTGATGGAGATGATCCTTTTTTCTTTGAAAGATCTTTGCCAGCAGAGGATGCTCTCAGTCAAGATATACCTGACCGCCCTATAGGAATCAACGAAGCTTTTGAAGGAGCTAACGTTGATAGTATTGATTCATCGACTGAGGCTTTTCCGGTATTTAACCCTTCTTTAAATGAAGAAGATTCTTTTCCACAAGATCAAGGAACCACTGAAGACCAAGCTGAATTTATCACCCATTCCAATAATTATATAGAGTATGGTTCTAATAATAACGGAGTCAATCAGATACCCAAACCTTCGGCTGGTGAACCAAAGAATTTAACTGAAAATAATGCAGTTTTGTTACCAAGACGTCAGCGAGGTAACAGTAATGATCGGTCTCGAATGAGAGCTGAAGAAATCTGCTATGAAAATTTCAATTTCGTGAGTTTTCTTTCTTTCAGCAATGTATTTTCAAAAAGACTAACATAGTACAGATTCCAAAGTTTGAATATGAATATTCTGAATGCAACGACTATAAGCTTGAAATTGAGGAGTGGTTTCTTTATGAAGATAACGATATGTTTAATACCGTCAAGTTACAATACTCGAACCTGCAACCTAATGGTAAGTCACACTTGAAATGGCATGTTCCATCACTAACAATACAGATTGGGGATTATCTTCCAAGGAAGAAAAAGAATTAATATTACAAAGTCATATTTCTCAACTCGAATCTGACGATGATGCGTTGCGCAGAACTTCTGTGGCCTGTATTACATACATTGCACTTGGAAATTACGGGCATATACTTTCGACACCAGATCATGTTGATCAGATAAAAGCAAATACCCAATATTTATTGAAGCAAGGGGCTCTTAAACCTCTCTATGCTTTATTGATAAAGCAAATCAATCAGAAAGTTCCTGAGAATCTTTTCAGCTTTAACGAATCTCTTGACGATATTCCTGGTTATCCGCACAACCTACTAGGAAGCATTGATCAAGAGCTAATGAATACTTTAACAATTATTTACTTTATTTTGGAGACAAATAGAAACGACCCTGAGTTTGCAAGTGAAATCGATGCTTTGGATCCTCCGCTATTGCAGTTCTTAATTACGGCCATTGGGAGATTGCGATGGGGAATCTCTGGAGATTTACCATTGCGAAACCTCTTCTTGTTTTTCTGGAAGGCCTTAATGTGCTTATTTGGAGATTCTTCCCAGATGGGTAAAGTCCAGGATTTTATGCGACAAAAATACAATCTCCCTGCCGAAGTTGATCCAAACGAAGTCACCGCTTCTCCTTTAGACTATCATGCATTTCGACAAGACATAATTTCTAGATACCCTGCTTATATCCCTCCTTCTTCTACATTACCTGATACCTTTGAAAATACCCGAAGTATGGCACATTATATTGAAATACCCCGACCTGCTCATGCCCAAACTTCAAATAATTCACTTCCTGTTCCTACTGTTCACATTGCTACGCCAGCTCCTTCTCCTCCAGCTTCCCCTGCCATTGCTGCAGGACAGAAAGTGAGGAAATCAGTTTTTATGACAAACCAAAGCTTTCCGTTCATTCATCCAACTGATGACAGTGTGCCCCAGAGCATTATAGAAGCCAGTGAACTTTTTTCAACTCGAGTTAGGACCACACCTGAGATGGTACAGCTATGGGAAGAACGAGACCGCTTTATGCAACAAGAAAGAGGCTGGGTCAACGGCAAACGAGATAGTGACCAAACGAATTTACCAAAAGAAAAACGTCAAGAAGAAATTATTCTGGACCGGATCGAAAAACTTTATGTAGGTTTCATGGCGTGCCTTTGTTTCTGTTTTTGTTCAGATATCTAACCAAGCAGATTGGCACAACCTGTCAACTCAATTCATTTGTTTTGGTGGTTCTGAAGTTCATTCTGGCTAGTATTAGTTTCAAGTCTTCTGAAGGTCACAGTAAGTATATAATTCCATGCTTTGGCTCATTTTTTTCTAACGTCTTCAGTTGATACTTATTTTTCACGACATCAAGGTTCAAGTATATCATACCGTGCTCAAGACATTAGCTTAAAGGCTGTATCTTCAGCTCTTGAACTTTTAACCAGCTGGTACAAAATTTCCAGTAAGTTGAAGTTTTTTCTTTAGTACTCTTACTTCTCTAACCATATTAGATGTAATGAAATTCGAATACTTAAGTACTCTTTTGTTTGATTCACGGTACTATCTTTTGGTATTTAAATACTTTTATTTACATACACCTTTAGAAAGTGCTTTACAAATCCCAGATGATCCACTTCAGGGTTTTTTTCACTGCACAAGTTTATTGTCAGATATATGGGATAATTCTTGCCCACCTCCAAAAACTCCAGCAGCTCCAATGACCCAGGGTGAGGCACAATTTTGCGAAGAGATCAAAGTATTTTCCCATCGATATTTCCAATCGACTATTAATTTGGTACGGGTATTACAACGCATCATTACAGGAAAAACACAAAGAATAATAATAGTGGCAGAGCTTCCACCTACGACTCTGAAAAAAGCTCTTAGCATTTACCAAAAGGACATTTGGGAAATTGTTTTAGGCATATTCAAGGAAGAAGCTCCTTTTAATGGACGCAAGTGGAAGTATAATAATATGAACCTAGTATCTGCCATATACTTGCATTGCAAAACAAAACTTCGTGATGACTGGCTGATTAGTGGGGATGTGAATCAAGAAGTTGACGATGCTCATTCACAAGAAATTGCTATCAGGGCTTTAATTCAATTTTACAACAACCGTTTGCGTGACGAAGCAAACGGTACCCAAGAGCACAGCCAGCTCTCCAACCGAGAACTGGACTTTTTTTCTTTAGAATTAGAATCCCTATCTCTTGATCCTCCAATTTCATAATTTGATTTTAAGTTTTTCTGTATAAAAATTCATATATCTCGAATGTTGACCTTTTGATAATGCGCGAAACTTGCACGCGTACATTAATTATATTATTATGTGTTTTTTTTTGTTTCCATTTTTTTTATTTCTTCGTTGACATCCCAATCACAACTACAAACTGCCATACTTCAGTCAACTATCGAAAATGGACAATCGCCAACGTCAGCCTAAAAGTGCTTGGCTAGAACGCGTATTAGATAAGTTAATTGATAATACCATTGGTGGCGACGTTGTTGAGGAAGATAAAGAAATCCTTCTCGAGGAGTTATGGGGTTTGGTCACAAGGTATGTGGTGTTTACTTGGATCATCAGATTTAACTAACAGAACTCTAGTGAAGCCGAAGCCTTACCACGAGATTATTCAGATCTTAAGTATGTTACAGACTCTGTTTACAATCAACGTAAGTCATGATATATTTTAATAGAGTTTTCTTGATCTACAAAGGCTAACAAGTTCATTACTAGTTCAACAGGAAAATCCTGAGCTAGCAGTCCAATACATGAATGTAGTAGCGAAATTGAATTATGATGAGGTAGGGCTCCGTCACCCCGCAGAGGCTGTCCATATGCTTAGTTTATTGGCCGGATCAGGACAATTCCTGGACGATGCAACAGGTTTAAATCAGCCCTATCCAAGAAATCTAGCAGGGGGAAGAACATCTGTTGCCACCAATGCTTCATCAAGTACTAGGTTTCGATATTCTGGGTTGTATAATATACCTGAGGAATTTCGTGATAGAGCTGGGCAAGGTCTGGAGGATAATGATGATCAAGACGTTGGCATGGAAGATGCCTCAGGAAGCCGAGATGCGAGTCAAATGAGCTTAGGCGAGATTCTTGCTCAAACACATCGGCTTCAAGGTAGGTTTTACTGATTTTTAGTTTTATTCTGTTTTTTTCTAATATTTGTTTAGATCCCTCTGATGATCTCATGTTAGCTGAACTTCCATATGTGTTACAAGGTATTAGTACACAAGTGTTTCCGTGGATAAACCCACCAAAGCGATCTGATGGTCCACGTTTAACATTCATGCTCGGGATCCCTGATACTTTAATTTGGCCCAACATTGGATTAATGAATCAGCTTTTGGAGCCAGCATTGCTCTATAAAGACATAAAAACACAGATGCAAGTCCGAGAATCTAGTAGTCGAAAAGCAGGAGGAACTTCTGTAGGATTAGTGGAGCAAGCGCTTCATAGTGCCATTGAAGAAGAATTACAAAGCTACTTGACATTGGTAGGAGTTGTTGAAAGCGAAGTCCGACGGCAGCAGCAAGATTCCGCAGAAGCCTCTAACAAGCGTTCGAAACGCATCACCATTCGGCGGTGTATTATTTTACTTCAGGAAGCAACTCTGGGACTACGATTGATTCATTCTATGATGGAGGAGTCGGAAGGCCTTGTCGGTGGTCAGATACTTACATTAGTGCATGGATATACATATAATGGAGACGACATGGTTGCGAAATTTGCACAACGTCTATTACCAAAAGTGTCTACTCCTTTTTACGACATTTTGAACCAATGGATTGGCTGCGGGCAGCTGGTTGACCCCCACATTGAATTTTTCGTGCGACCTGGAAATGAGGACTCCATGTGGGAAGGTCGATTCTTACTTGAGTACAGTAAAGTACCAAGCTATATGGACCGAGAAGTGGCAGAAAAGGTGCTTCAAATCGGTAAAACATTATATTTTGTGCGAGTAGCTTGTGAGGACCAGGACTGGGTGGAGGAGAGACAGGCTGTAGCACTAGCTGCATTAAAGGGAAAGGGGGATATTTATACCATAGAAGAACTGGAAAAGCGAGTCAGTGAGGCTTATGTTGAGGTTGTGAAGCATTTGAATCAAATTTTACGAAGTCGATTTGGATTGGACGCACATCTCAAGGGATTGAAAGATTATTTATTACTTGGAAAAGGAGACTTTGTTCAGTTGCTAGTTGAGAGTGTTGCGCCTAGTCTAGACAAACCTGCAGCTCAATTATTTCGACATCATTTAACAGCAACTCTGGAAACAGCCATTCGAGGTTCGAATGCCCAGCATGATAGTGAGGATGTGCTTCGAAGTTTGGATGCACGTATGCTTGAACTTGGTCATGGAGATATTGGCTGGGATGTCTTCACCCTTGACTATCGAGTTGAGCAACCTTTAGACACAGTCATTTTGGATAGAGCATCCATGACAGAATACCTTCGAGTTTTCAATTTCCTATGGCGAATTAAAAGAGTATCTTACGCTTTGAACCGCACTTGGCGTCGCATGGCCACATCGGAGAGGGCTAGAACTTTACAAGTGGATTTGCCCCACGAATATTATGATCAAGACAATATGGATCAACAGGAATTAAAGTTAATGCTTGGTATTGCTAACTATATTGAAGACCAATGGAAACTTGTCCGAGCTGTTTCTGGGGAAATGTTACATTTTATCGGCGAACTCCAGTACTACATTAACTATGAGGTAGTTGAAATGTCATGGGTACAGCTACAGCGTGAATTAAATGGAGCAAGTGGTACTAATATAAGCGCTGATTCAGTTGTTAAAACTGAAGCTGAAGCACCCGTATTAAGTGTTGATGAAATCATTGGTGCTCATAAACGGTATTTGAAGCAAATTACATACAAAGGGTTGCTTGGAGGTGGTGATGAGTTGATGGGTGAGCTTCATGAGATATTGAAAGCCATTCTTGCATTTCGAACTTGTGTAGATGGTCTTCATGATGTTACTGGTCGGCTTGGAACAGGTCTGGCGGGAATAAGAGTTACAGGATTTCCTGTGCAAGATGAAAAAAGAGCGCATAATATTGGATCAATGATTCGAGATCTCAAAATAAAGTTTGAAAAGAGCGTGGAACGGCTTGTCGATCAGCTAGGACGCCAGGAGGATGGAGAAATGAGGTTCCTTGGAGTAAGATTGGATTTTAATGGATTTTACACTCGGCTTAGTGAAAAGTCAGGTAAAAGCTGACCTTTTTTCTATATATATAATCTACCTATATTTATGTATAATATATTCAAAGTCTACTTTTTTTTCGTTTTAAATAAATCTGATTGAATATTTAACTCTTAAATTCTAACAGAAGTAAAAAAGCTGTGAGCAAGCTCAACACCAACAAAAGTAGCAGCGTTTGCGGGGAAGGATCTGGCCAAAGCAGGACCAATACCAGGGAAAAATGCCTTAAACCCACCTGATCTGTAAATTGACTTTGTAACTTGACCAATTGACTGGGGTACTGTAGAAGATTGCAGGTTTGATTTAATTGTATCGATTGGAAATACAGGAACCCACATGGCAACACCAGCCATACCTCCTGCAAATGAAATAGCCCAAAGTGACATTTGAGAACCTTCAGGGGTTAGATGACCTTTGAGATATTCGTAAGTAGCAAAGTATAATGCAGAACCAGGACCATCACGAGCAACAGTTGCTAATGAACCCTTGAAAACAGATCGTAGACCACCTTCCTTGTAAAGATGTGATACAACATCAAAAGCACCAGTAAATTGTTTAGGACGAACTGAGCCAGAAGCAGCAGAATTTCCAGAGGTAGGTGACTGTTGTTGCTGGCCCTGAAGTTGCAAAATGACTTTAACACGCTCAAATGGTGCAGCAATAGCTGTGGTTGGGATCGCCGAAAAGAATCCAGCAGCTGAAATTTGAGTAATTGAAAGCTCGCCATTAGGTCCAGTTTCAGAAACACTGCTCACTAATCGTTTACCCAAGTCGTAACCCCAGAACGAGACTGCAAACATAGGAGTTACCCCCGCCAGAGGGGCAGCTACACCCCTGTATAAACCAGTTAGACCGTCTTGAGCAATTGTCTTTCTGACAACGTCCATTGCGCCATTGTAAGTTCCAGATGCTGCTGTTTGGAGTCTAACTTTGACTAGATCAAAGGGGTGTCCGACTGCGACTGCACACACACCACCAAACCCTCCAGCAGCAAATGACTTGATTTGGCCTACAATAGGGTTTTCAGACGCAGCTGGTGTAGATACAGCTTGATCTATTTCTGGGGTATCAGCCATGGTTGTGGAATGTATAATGTGGAAAAAACGAAAAAGGAAGTTTAAAATAAATAGCAAATAACAAATGATGAAAAAGCAATAGTAATTGGATTGAATTATTAAAAGTTACGTTGATAATAGTGGGATGGGTGTACAATTTTAGGGTGAGGTATTATTGTCTGGGATTCGCCGCCTGGAAAGCTTACAAGCGAGTGAGATGGGTGATCACCGATAAAGTATGAACAATGAACAACAAACAGGGAACTTTACAATGAAAAATACGAGCCTTTCAATTTGTTTCGTAATAGAAGTGAGAAATGATTTTCAAGATATAGTACGACTAAAAGGTTTCAGCATAGTTCCGTCTATACGGAACTTTACTCAAGTAAGGAAACTTACTGGCTACTATAAATGAGGTTATGGATTATCCTCAATTCTGGCATCTCCTTGTAGAACTACAGAAATACCAAGATTCGAATTGAAACAGACTTAGTTTATAGTTATCTCTGTAGATAATCCAGTGTGCAATACAATGTGTATTTTATACTATAGAGATCATGACATAAATAAATAATGAGTTGGCATAGCGAGAAATGAAACAAGAAAGCATGATAAAATAGAAACGATGTGTGAAATTATGGCCTGGCAGAATCAAGAGAAGATGCTTTAAGATCTGTAAGCATCTCTGCTTTTAACTCTTCTCGTGTCATAATAACACGAGCTGCAGTACCGTCAGTCGCCAATGGCTTAATCGTAGCCCCAAGGTTAGGTTCTTCCTTGTCTAGTTTGACTTCAATTGGGCTCTGACACCTAATACAAGTGGCGCTGTCTCTTGTTGGAGTAGATGGGGATTCAAAATCTTGTGAAGCCTTCTTGGTGATTTGTTGAGGGGAAGCTTTATTCATGTTGAGAGGGCCACAACCACCAGACACAGTCTCTACCCTTAAGCTGTCCCGATTGCGTGATATGCCTAGGTAGGTACTGCTGCTGCTGCTGGAACGGTCTTTCAAGCCTTCGGAGGTATTTGGAGCAGTTTGTGAAGGAACAAGAGTCGATGCATCAATGTTACTGGCACGGTTTTGGAATACTAATCGAATATCTCCATATAAATAATATTTTCCCTTAGATGGAGATGCAACTTGAAGATGGACGGCTTGAAAGAGGGCCTTTCCTCCTGATTGTTTACTCTGATCTTGCATATACACCTTTTGGCGTATGAAGATCTTCTCTTTGGGGTTGAGTTCTGACAGATTGTATGGGATTAAAAATAGTTTCACTGCCGTCTTCTGCAAGTTGGAAATAACGATTTGAATTTGTCCTTTACGGGGTATTCGATATCCAGGAAACTTAGTGGATGCAGCTTTATTTTCCCTTTTCTTAAGGTAGTGTTCTTCTAGGTCAATCATGCCAACATAAGGGCTACCTCTGCCCAATGTACCAGTTTCATGTAAATCATAATCGTAAAACACAGCATCAAAGCAAGTCGACAAATGTTTTGGGAATTTTAGTTTGGCAGGGCACTTGTCTCCATAACCAAGAGCTCCCAATTTAACATGAAATGACACAGGAGGGGAGCTGGGAGCAGACATTCTTCCGGAAAGCAAGCTCTCCTCATAGGTACCTACCAGAGACTCTTTATGAGAATCAGCATATGAAGTTCGCCTTTTATTTGAAAATAGTGGTAATGCAGGTCGGGGAGGGGATGTGCTGGAACCTAAAGGACTAGTGTTGAGAATGTGGTGTCTGCAATCTGAGCAGACTTTAAAATCTGGACGAGATAACTCAAACTGATGATGAGACTTGTTTTGCCGCTTGGGAGATCCTGAGCGTTCAGTTGTGTTCAGAGAAGCTGAAATATCGTCATCTTCACTGTTATCGCCAGAGTGTGCTGTTTCAGAGTAGCACAAACTGGATCGCCTTCGAGCTCGGCGCTGCCTATCAGTGAAAGCCTGAGAAGGAGATTTGTGCCAGTGTAAACGAGAGGGTGTATGCGGTAAGTAGTTGGGTTTTACTGGAGTATTTACCAAAGTCTTTGTCATGGTCTTTGCTGAGTGGTCGAGGGGCGCTCCTTTGAGTGCGTTGACCGGACTATCGGTAATAACCTCATCGTTGCTATCTTTTTGGTATGTACCAAGGTCAGGAGGTACTGCAACAGCTGATCTGACGAGGTCATCGTCATTTCCATTGCCAGTCGGCAAAACCTGATACACTCCGGGCATGGGGGAGTATAATTTTGAATTGATATGTTAAAATAGCAGTACGGTTGGAATGAATATTGTTGAGAGAATTAGTTCTGGTTAAGAGGAAACTAGTGACTCTTGGGGAAGATAAATAGCTTTGGGATGTTGAGCAGAGGGTTAGGAATGGTCAAACGGCTTTCTGCAGTATTTCCCAAAAAGGAAAATGCTCCGTGTTTGGGTCTAGGAAAGAAGGTTGCCAATGACTAAGTGATGGAGTAGGCCAATGCTATGGAGTATTTGATATACTAGGTGCTATTTACAGTCTTGACCGACATGAACAGAGATGAAAAGTATCCTGATGAAGGTGAGACCAAATGAGGTAAAGTCAAGTTATAGCAACTAGGAAATCTCTATCGCGTTAATTGACTATGATATTTTGCTTATTCATACTATAATTGGAGCACCTTGAAGTTAGAAATAATAACATTCAAACTGGACATTGAAGTACCAGTTACGGTTCAATAGGAAATTACAAATGAAAACAAGAACTTCGGGGGTAGAAGAACTAGAAAGTTTCACTGGACTTGTCTTGAGTCATTGAACTACAGGGTATTTCCAGATGTAAAGGGAATATGGGAAGTCTAAGTACGTGTAAATGAGATCAACCTACGGATACTCACAATTCATGCCTACGTTGAATACCATGACAAGCATTCCTTCAATTACACTACGCTAACCAACAACTTTATTCTTACTGAAATAGTCCACAGCAATGAAGAGTAAAGGTTGAAACCTACTCATGCATCAGTGTATGATTACCATACAGTAAGCCTCCGGACACTAGATACCGACAACTACAACAACTGAAATTTCCTGCTCTTGAGTACATTTATTGCTTTTTATACATGTTTCGTTAAATAGGTGAAGGGGGAGACAAAAATGCAATGACCATTTACTCAAGCTTGACGCCAGACTTCTTGGAAATCAAAGCCTTTCTGTCATCATCGAGCTTCAGCTTGGTGATGACAACGTTTGAGGGGTGAATGTTGATGGGGACAGAGGCGCCGCTGGACTTCTCCTTGGTGACCTTCTCGATCTGAACAGAGAACTTAAGTCTGTAGACCTGGCCGATCTTGCCCTCCCGGCCCTTGTAAGAGCCACGGACAACTTGGACCTCATCCTCCTTGCGGATAGGAA
The DNA here is from genome assembly GCA_030570935.1 of Geotrichum klebahnii. Classification (NCBI taxonomy): domain Eukaryota; kingdom Fungi; phylum Ascomycota; class Dipodascomycetes; order Dipodascales; family Dipodascaceae; genus Geotrichum; species Geotrichum klebahnii. The sequence goes on along the minus strand of JAJLWW010000007.1, from coordinate 181,884 downwards.
GAGAACGGACCTTGTATTCCTTGCGCAGAGCAGGGGAGAGAGGGGCAGACATAATGACCCGTCTTACGGAAGAGGGAGCAGTGAAGTGAGCCTTGCGGGACTTGCTGCGGGAGCTGGAGACGTCTATAAGAGAGTTAGCTGGAGTGTTTAAATTTCAGAGTAGGATGCTTCAATCTGGACGGATTTGAACAGCACTTTAGACTGAGAATCGTTAAATCAGACAAGATGTCAGGGAACGTACCGTTGGAAACCTTGGCCATTGTGAATATATTATGTCGACGGTGAGATTTGGTTGTCGGGAAGTCAAATTATTTCTCGTCGTGAGAAAAGGAAAGGGGAGCGAAAAAAAAAAAAATCCACTACCACACTCATTGTGAGCCCTGAAAGTAAGCATAAGGTAAGCAGAGTGAAAAATGTTAATCAGCATTTTGAGGATTGGAATTACAGCAGACTGAAATGTTATAAGGGCATTAGACTAATTACTTAAATAGGGAATACATAGTCAAATTAACATGTCATACATGTGTCATCATTTATAATCATTTTTATGATGACAAATGATAGCACAGAATTTTTTGATCCTCACTTATGCAAGTGGTCTGCAGCTTGTGGATTAAAACAGAATAAAAAGAGTAAAAATAGTAAAAATTAAATTATACTTCACATGTGTGCCCCCCATAACCCAAAGCCAGAATAGTGTACACTACACGGTCAGCTCTTTTTCGTTATAGCTCTCTTCTCCTTGTCCTTCTCCTTAAACAATCTTCACTCCTTTTACACTCCCTTTAATTCGACCTTCAGACTGGGCTTTCTGTATCGGCGTGACACCTGTAGAGTGCTTACTGCCCATACTTGACATTCATTTAGACCCCAAACATGACCAGCCATTCCTCGTCCTCGTCGTCAACTTCATACCCCTCTATCCCATCCTCCACAAAGTCTGAATCAACTTCAGTGATGTCTACACCACCTAAGCTGACATTGGGGTCTCCAATGTCCCAGCCCCAACGACAACGGTCGCACACACAGTTTTCAACAGCTTCCTCGACAATATCAGAGTCCTACTTAGCTCATGCGCTGAATTTATCACCTGTGGGACCTATCGAGTACCCTTCAAATCACATGTCGAACCCTTCGGTGCTTGAAAAACTTCGTCAAGAACTTGAGCTAGAGCAAATGGAAAACCAGTCGTTGAATCGTCAACTTCAGGAGTATCGGAAAAACCTCGATTCAGCCTTGCAAAAGCAAGAAGAATTAGAAATGGACGTGGTTGATTTGGCAAACCAAGTTCAAGCTTTAGAACGTCAGACCACTGATCTCAAACGAAGTAAACATCAACTAGAGAATGAATTTTCTCAGGAACAAATGAACTATATGAATGAAAAAGCACAATGGCTAGACAAGGAGTCAGAATCGGCTCATGTTGTAGCGAAGCTTAAAGATCAAGTATCCAGGTTAAAACATTCCCTGGAAGAACAACAAATATACGAAGCATCATTATTATCATCATTATCACCATCTCCAAATTCCCTAATACCCCCACCACCATTTGGGCACAGTCGAGGTACCTCCATTAATAGTACTACTAGTAGCTTCAGGTCAGATCATGCCAGTAGCTTCAGGTCAGAGCATGCTAGTAGTTTCAAGTCAGAGCATGCCAAGGAAACCTCGTTAGAGCGACTGAAAAATGAACTAGAAATGATACAGCTACAAACGGAAATGATGTCGAAAGAATACGCGCTTAGAAATGAAAAAATGGAAAGAGAATTACAGGATTCAAAATTGCAGGTGACAAGACTTATAGAAGAGAACGAGGGGTTCCAGGCGAAATTAGCGGAACGCATACTAGGAGAGAGTGAGACGGAAAGTCAAGACCGGCCTTTGAGGTTAATTCTTGAAAGACTGGTTCAACGGCTCTTAGAATTCAGCGAGTTTGAGAAACTTATAGATGTGGACGAAGAATCTATTTCTAATTTTCAGGAAATGATGACCGCATCAGGACGGCATGCACGAGCTGATCAAGCAGGCCGGCGGGTATGGGTGGTGAGGAACCCCATGACCTGGGTGAGTCTTATATTTGGGGATCTAGACTTTTCAGCACCTATGGGAGTTTCTGACGGTGATGTTTTTTCAGTTTCCAGTGTACTGAAAGGTCGGTCAGGTTTGGTAAGGCCCCAGCTCACCAGTCAAACGAAACTTCGTGAGCTGACCATAAAGTGTTGACACTGCTGACACTGCTGACACCGATGAATAATTGTGGACAGTTATTATTACTATTATTAATTTTTTCTGCTGACTGGTGTCTCAAATCCTCTTTTTGGTCTTTCCTTCTAAGCGCGTTCGCCCTACTCATTTCCATGCTCATTTCCATGCTAATGTTTATGCTAATCTTGTTCATGCTGCTCCTGGATATTCTCCGGTTATCGCATCATTTCCGTCCTGTCGCCATCCTTCAGCCCGTGACTCAGCAGCCATTTTGTCCGAAGGCCGCAGCTGCCAGATTTGTCACCATCCTTCAGCCCGTGACTCAGCAGCCATTTTGTCCGAAGGCCGCAGCTGCCAGATTTGTCACCAAAAAATTTGTCATTTTCCTACGATGCAGTCACGTGATACCCCATGTTTTGTCAGAAAATGCCGAAATCAAAATGTGGTGCGACAGCGACCGCGGTATAAAACCAAGAGAAAATCCCATTTTCTGACTATTTTTCACTACCATTTTCTTCAATTTTTTACTCTCTTACTCTGATTTTTACATCCTACAACCTACTCTTTGAGCTAACCTCTCAATATCATACGTTACCACATTCTATTCTTCTATTTATTCAGGCCTCTATTTTCATTTTTTATTTTGTGTACTTAATCTTTTGCCTTTTTCTATAACCATTTTTGACTAAACCTCACCTATATACACATAACTGCATTAATATGACATCTATATCCACATCCCAAAGTTCAGACAATGATTCGTCCCGCTCCATTTTTGCTGCGTTTGGCAACATATTTGGAAAGCAGCACAATGACCAGGCAACCAGTCAACAAGCAGTGAAAGCTACCAGTGCACGAAGAAGAAGATGGTCTCAGCATCATTGTGCAGAACCACCCATTACAGCTGACGAAGCCATGAACCTGTCAAGAGCAATTTCACGGGGGAGACAGGATACTTTGGGAAATGAGGCCTCTTCCACAGCCGGATTTTTAACTCGTGTGCTTTCAGCAGACGCCAACTTTGCGTCCCCGTCAGCAGGATCCAATATTCTAGAAGGAGGTGCTGATTCATATTCAACGAGTGGTAGCGGTGATGCCAGTAGCAGCCCAAGACCTCCACGAGCTATGAGTGCAGCACTGTCAGAGCGCCGAAATAGCAGTCGACGACGAAGAAACAGTGGATCTAAATACCAAGGTATCGGCCTTGTGGCTGCATATTCCGGACCCTCAGCTTTTTAAGAGGAGTTTATTGCATAATGAATGATTTGTGACGATATGGTGTTGTAATTCTAATTTTATTTTTATTTTATTTTATTTTTTTTGTTAATTTATGGTTTTGATACAGTTGATGTTTATTTTGTTTTTGGAATATGAATTTATATAAACTATACACTATTAAATATATATTTATACTTATTTCATTATATTTATTATTCGTTTATTTACAATTTATTAATCTTTTGGTATAATAAACCGATATATGTACAAAGACCATTGACAAGAGTTTTCGACATGGACCCACGAAGTTCTAATCGGATTTGGAATGCGGTCCTTTAAGGAACGTCCTTTGGAACTAAGCTAACCCTCTAGAAATGCCAATGAAATGGAGACCAAGAGCACAAAACCATAAACTAAGAAGAAGAAGAAGAAAAATGAGGTTTACACCCGAGCTGGAATGGTACCAGGTCCCAGGAACTTGAGTAGGACTTTGTGATAGGCTTTTGTTTTTTTTGTTTGATTGAAATAACAAAAAAAAGTGGTATATTTCTACATATAGTCATGAGCAATAATACAAAACGAGAATTGAAGGTGAAAAAGAAGAAGCTGAAGAAATTTGTCAAAATAAAATGAACTAGCAAATAAAAAAAATAAAAAATAATGATAATAACAATAAACAGGTACAATATAGGTTTAAACAAACAAACAAAGAGAATCATTTAAGGAATTGGGTAAAGTTAGAAAGAAAATGAAAAAAAAATTATTTACTAGCAGCATATGTTTTTTTTCACTTCTTTCTTTCTTTCTTTTACCTATCAACATTTAAAGCATAATTATTGTTTTTTTCTTCTTTCATACATTTTATTCTGGCTTTGGAAGTGGATCAGTCAAAATGTAATCAGGAATAAATGGATTTGAATTTTGTGCACCAGATTCGTACTGATAGATATGCTGTTGCTGCTGCTGCTGCTGTTGTTGTTGTGATTGTTGTTGTTGCTGCTGTTGAAGACTCGATGTAGAGCCTTGATAATACAATTCGTTTGAAGGGGCAGGAAACGTGGGTGAACTAGGTAAATTCAGTTGTAACGAAGGTCGATGGGCGAGCGACGAAGACGAACCAGTAGAAAGACGGGAATTCAATGATAAATGTTGATTACTAAATGAGTTAGGCGGCTGTCCATGGAAGTCATTGGAATTGGCTAGTGAAGATGAAGATGAATCCAGGAATTGAATTTGTTGTTGGGGAGTTTGTTGTGATTGTTGAGATTGAGGTGATTGCTGTGGTCGTTGGTTTGGAAAGCGAGCGTCTGATGCGTCCAAGTTACTATTCCGTTGAGCAGCTGTGGAGTTAGCCACATGCTGCTGCAAATTCTGGAATTGATACTGCTGTTGCTGAATAATTTCTTGCTGCCATTGCAATTGCTGAATTTGCTGCTGAAGATGAAGATTGGCCATTGGAGAGCCTGAGGTGGGCGGTTTGGGCAATGGCGGTAAGCTAGGGAGAATTGGGAGTCGAGATGGATCACCAAGCAGAGCCAGCTGCGAATTAGGTGTGGGTGACCGCATGGCCGAGTTTATAGACTGCCCTGACATTGCACTGGCCATGGAGGCCATGGTATGATCAGGAGATGTGGTGCGATTGAACGCGTTACTATAAGCTCGGGGATTGCCGTTTGGAGTTTGAAGAACATCTAGCTCAACTACATCGTTAGGGTGTCGAGAGGCAGTGGATTTGGCTCTATTTAAGTTACCTAGCTGCGAGTTTGCAGTAGTCCCTGAGGTGTATTCAATGTAGGAGCCATCGCTCATATGGTAGCCGCCGTCACTGAGATCGGCATCGTCGTCATCGTCACTGGGATCCGAGATCTCAGTGGTTTCATCATGTCCACGGAGGGCTGTTTTGCTGGCGGCCTGAGACAAAGTAGGAGACCTGAACTGGCGAGAGGCTGGGTAAGATGGCGAGCTCTTTTCATTTCCAGGCATGTTGGTGGACATGAGCATCATGTCATGATGGTTTCGGGCTCTATCTTCATAATGGCCCAAGCCCAAGAAGGCGCCAGGAAGGGGATCGGACTCTTCATCCAACATGTTGCCACGCATTGGGTTGTGATCTAACGTGTCGACATCGGACAACTGGGATCCTCGTTTAGGTAGAGGTCCACCTGGCTTTTTGATTTTAAGCAAAACCTTAAGTGAAGGTAAGCAAGCAACAATCATTGCCGTGCAACACTCGACAGCTGACAAGATTCCAGCAATAGCAACTTCTCCAGAAACGGCGAGAATAACAGCACGAGCGACAAATACCAACATGGTAATAATACCAAGTGAGAAGGTTGCAATAAGACCGACCAACTGTCGCTTAGGCATAGTTCCCATGGCTGGGATGATTGCAAATGGAACAATAAAAATTAGAATATCAGTTACAAGGTTTGCAACCGCGGAAATGGCAAAGGGGGTTCTGGAAGTTGAAGAGTAGCACTTGCTTTGGTCGCCCAAGGGAAGAGCCCAATTGCGCGATACCGGGACACATAAAAACAAGTTAAGAAGGATAATGACAATGAGAGTGACAATGCAAGTGACAGTCGTAAAGTGCAAAAAGATTCTGGATTTAGTCTTTTTAGGAATGAGTCGATAGTAAAAACCCAGAATGGCTCCTTTAATCATCCAGATGGTCATGTAATAAGGTACAGAGGAGGAGTAAATGATTTTGAGTACCTTAATTTCTTCTTCTGGGCCACCGCGGACATGTTCAGTTAGATGCGAGGACAGGTAGTTGGCGCCGTTGTCCATGAAACCGACAGAAATGGTATAGGCATCAAGAGAGATCCAGATGAAGAATAGGAACTGAGCGAAAATCAAGAGAATATCTTCAGGCAGAATGCCCAATTTAATTACCCTAAGACGGACCCATATTCTGGCTATAAGAAAGGTGAGCGAGATACTTGAGAAGACCCATTCACACACGAGGGTCGCAGTAGCTGATACCATTGTCAGTCCAGGTCATGAGAGAATGACAAGAAAAGCTACAGGGGAGGTTAAAAGGAAGACAGGAGAGAGAGAGAGAAGAGAAGAAAATAAAGTAAAAATTCCAAGGTCGCTTGCAACCACCGGCAGGCTGTTAGTATTTATATAAGGTGAGCAGGTTTTAATAATTTGTTGAAAACCTTGGAATATATATATAAAATACCAGAAAGAGTCGTGGTATAGATTATATATATATATGAATTTTTTTTTCAATTTATGAAAATATAATAAATGAAAAAAAAAAAAAAAAGTAAGAAACACGGAGAGGGAAGATAAACGAATTATATATATACAAGTAAATGGTCAAATAATAAAGGTAAAGAAAAAAATAAAATAAAATAGAGAGAGAGAAAAAAAGAAATACTAAGAGTTGCTGATATTTATGCACAGGTAGACCGCTATGAACATTTTGTTAAAACAAGTAAAAAAAGAAAAAGAATTATAATAAAAGATATTTATGGTATAATGTAGATACAATATGGAGAGTATCAATGAAATAAGAATGATATCCGATATTAATTGAAGGTGGACGAGGATTTAAAATTTCAAGCAGAAAAAAGTAGAAGGAAAGGGCTACATGAATCTTTTCATTCTATTGAGCAAGTACATGTGAATGAACTCTTTCAATTAATATCACGTACTTGCTTGGCTTTTATATTCCAACAACTATTACAATATTTACATGTATGTCTGCACAAGAATGATCTGGAGAGTATTAAAAGATTGAACGGTTTATATTTTGAATTTTCACTTTCTTCACGTTTTATTTTATTTTAATTTATTTTATTTTAATTTATTTTATGGTTTTTTCAACAATTTTGTGTTTGTGATACCCCCCCAGACAATTCATTCCCAAAAAAAAAACTAAAAAAACACATAATTAGTCCTATATTACCTTTGATTAGTAGTTACATTATAGAGTGGTATTATAATTATGTCTATGATTTCTTTTTGTATATTTTTTTTATCTCAATACAGGTTAATTGCATATATCTTCCCGAGATGAGTGCAGTCGACCCACTTAATTCCAAAAGCAGTTTAAAACCCAGTTTTTCGTGAAAAAGAAAGTACATGTCTTCTACTTGGATTTGGACTGTCCTTGTGTCGTTTCTTTTTCAGGTTCGTTTCTTTTTTTGTCTAGATGGGATGTCTTGTGAAAACTGAAAGAACTCTCATAGATGTCTGATAGATTTCATTTCTCAGGTAATATCAGTAATATATCAAGGCTGCCAAAGATTGAATTGGCTAGGGTCAAGCCATCAAGGCGACTGTATAAAATAAAAATACCAAAGATGAAAGGGTGAAAGACATTGACAAGAAAGACCAGATGGTATATGTCAACCTTAAATTTCTGATAAAGAGATTAGCTTACGGGGATCACAGATTTTTGAGTTACGAACAGCGTAGAGATTCTTTTAAAATTGCGATTTTCAAAATGGACCAAACGTGCAAGAAAGATTTTCGAAAAAAAATTGTGGATAACTCTCTGCTAACCGTCACTAAACGCAAAATGAACTAAATTATTCTGCTTCTGGTAACAAGAAAGTTAAGGAATTTTTTCCAACCCCACGTATATATAGTTAAATAACGAGTTAGCAAGTATCGTTGCTTGACTTGACTCTTTAGACGTGTGCCTGCCTTTGAACGGACCGCTACCAAACAGATGATGTTATCAAATAATATATTCTGTATACTGAAACTCTCAAAGTTTATAAACGAACCTTTTTTTTGATATTATTTTATTATCTAGTTTTTCTTGGTCACGTATACCATTCTATCTTTATCAATCTAATACTTGTAAACCTGTAAGGCTACCGTAAAAGTATCTTGATAAAGCCCGTTTTTGTAATCCTTGGTAATATATACCGACTTGTCTAACCAAATGCTTTGAATCTCTAGTGCAGTTATATACATTTATTAGTTTATGCTCTTATTATTTGATTTCTTTTTCATAGTACATCTAGTTGCAAACACTCCATTTGGCTTTTCTTCATGTTCTCTTTCGATTCATTTGTTCTCTTTTACTTTCCTTTTCATTTCATAACGCTACTCTTTGGATTCATTATAACCTCCCTATTTTGTTATTTCCTTATTTTTATTAGCAATTAACATTTAATGTTTACTTTAATTGATCCATTTTGTGATCCATTTTGTGCTCCATTTTTCACCTTCTCGAAGGTCCTCTTTTCTTTCTACATTTCGTGTGTGTCCAGCTGCTAAGAGACTCATTTGTCCACCTACAGGACTGTACAGCAACCGTACATTGAGTACAGTACTGATTTGATTAAATGTAGACATTCGTAGACATTCGTAGACATTCGTGGACTTACTTCATGTCTTTTTTATATATTCACTATTAGCTCTGCTTTTTATTTGTGCAACTTCCGGTCGCGGGAACTGCGCGCCTGCCTTAGTGCACTTGTCATTAACAGAAAATGAACTGAATTCCCGTATGTACTCAAATCCCAACATAGCAGAAATAGCAGCAGCAGCAGCAGTAGCAAAAGTAGTAAAAAGCAGTAACAAGTTAGTAGCAAAAGTAGTAGAAAGCAGTAATAAGCAGTAAATAAAGCAGCAGCAACAGCGGTAGTCATGTTATAGGGGGCCACCTATGATCCGACAATTTATAAATTTATAAATTCATAAATTCATAAATTTATAAATTCATAAATTCATAAATTTATAAATTTACATATACCGTGTATACGCCATAGTCCAACGAGTTTAAGTAAAAAGCCACTTGATGAAGATTACTAGGAAAGAGCAGGACCTTCTTATGATAGAGATACACATACAGCCAATAGCAAACGCCTATCTGAAAACAAACAAACAAAAGGAAAACCAAGACAGTGAACAAGGAACCAAAAAGAACGAGCACACAGGAATACCCACAATAAAACGTTCGTTCAGGGTTATTTGGAAGCAACTCATCTTAAAAGCCAAGTCGCGAACTTTGTAATGTTGAGAGTCGTACAGGGTTGGTTATTGTTTTGCTGTTGGTTGGCACCACACCTACTACAGCAGGCCAGGCAAGGCAGGCAGCCCAAGGTCTCACTTTTTTATTTCTTTCTTTTAATTTATTTTTATTTATTTTACTTTGGAATTCAATAGAAATTGAAAATGAAATGAAATCACCTGGCTTCCAAGTGAAAATCTACTGAATTCAGTAGGATTAGCAGGGCATACCAGGTGTTAACATGTCAACAGATAATAAACATTGGCCCAAGGATTAAAACAAAGGTCCTCGCACATGGTTATAGTGGATAAAAAATACAGATTCTGGTGAATGACTTGCCCAGAACAGGTTTAATATTATCATTTTTATTATTATTATTATATATAAAATTAAATTCCAACTTTACATCAAAGTTAAACCTGCAATCATGGCCACTAGCAGCCATAGACAAGCAAGACCATTATCAAACAAGTCATCGTCATTCAATGGATTTTAAAGTCTTTCTTGGCCGAGGGAGATGAATAGATGGCAAAGAAGAATTGCAAATAAGAATTGCAAATAAGAATTGCCAGCTATTTTTGCTCTACATTTGATATTTTGTTTCTTATTGATATCACGTAGACAAGATCAGCGAGGTCACACACATACATGGACCTCCTGAATAGCAGGGCATGCCTGGTATCATGCCATGCGAGTGTATTATAGACATACGGAGATCTACGTGCATTTACAGGCCTTTGACGACTCTTGTTTTTGATGATAGTCATAGTTGAGTGTTATGAGTATACCCAAGGGGTTTATTAAAATAAATAAATAAATAAATAAATAAGTAAATCAATTAAAATCAATTAAAATCAATTAATTCAAAGATTTGGAAATCATAAAAGTTGGATTTGGAAATAAAACAAAGCAAGTCCTTTAACGAGGAACTCAAGAACAAGGCAAAGAACGTAATCATCCACCATTTTCAAACTCATTTGGAAGCCAAGTAGAAGCCATGTAGAAGCCATGTAGAAGCCATGTAGAAGCCATTTCGAAACCATATAGAAACCATTTCGAAACCATTTCGAAACCATTTAGAAGGCCAGTTGCAAGTTCTAAAGCACCAAAAGCACGTTGGACTAAACCTAGATATCTTGATTCGAACAATATACCGCCCGACAGTTCCGAAACACCAGAGAAGAATTGAAAAAAAAAAAAATAAATTAAATTAAATAAATAAAATAATATAACATACATTAAATACATGTAGAATTTTAGGGAGGTGGGAAAGAATGAGTATGGACTTTGTGAAAGTATTCACGTCTGATATTTTCTAAATTTTATATATATTTCTGGTGATTTCTGGTGAAATCTTAAATCTCCCTCTCTTTAAATGGTTCATACTTTTTTATTCTTCTATATAATAATTGTTATTTTTTTCTCATTCCAAATGTCATCTTTTAGGCCCTCCATTTCACATCGCCTCTCTCCCCTTGTTTAGACTGGTTAAACGTGTTTCACTTGTTCTCATCTCTTGTTTATTATTTAAATTGTCTCTCGTACCTCTTCTCTCTCTTTTGTTCTCCTAAGGCAACGTTGACAGCAGCATGCTTTGACCATACCCTTTATCATGCTTTGACCATATTTTGACCCCATCATCATCCTTTTAGCCCATGCGAGTATATAATAATACTTGGCTAGACCTCTCACTACCCCCTTTAATACCATCAACCGTTTTCTTCTGGTTTCCACTATTTCTTGTTTATGGTTAATTGTAAAATATATTTTTTGTGCCCTGTCCTGTCTGTTTGTATCAACCGGCTCTCTTGTATCAACTGTTGTTGTCATGGTTGTTCGTAGTTTGTTGTTAATTATTATTATTATTATCTAATGAAACACCTTTGCACATAGTTTCCACCTTTATTGCTACTTTGGTAAGGAAAATACTGGGATTTATATGTACTCACTCTACCTGGACAGTCTCATCTTACTTTTCTTACGAGACTGCGAAACTACGAGACCTTATAATCAACTCTCTCTCTCTCTCTCTCTCTCGCTGTTGACTGGGTTTGTTTATATTTCCAACAGGAATTCAAATCCCTTTTTATACCTTGAAATATCGCGCTGGTTTCTCCTTTTTTTTTATTTATATAATTTTATTTTGACAGAGTGGGATGGGCCATTTTTTTTAAACTAATATACTTTTGAATATTTTAATATTTGAATTTTGAAATTTTAATTTTTAATTTTTTTTTTGGATCTTCTGTTCATATCCTTATTTTATGATTTTTATTTTTTTTATTCCACTTTTCTTAACCTTTTTTTCAATTTTTTTTGATAATTTTTTCATACATGTATTTCGCTAGCTGTTGTCCATGAGATCCCCCTATATACTGCCATCTTCCCTGGTCTTAACGTCGACGAATGACCACCAATCCAATACATATCTCTCCATTTCTATCCGTCCTCTTCGGGTTTTCTTTTGCAACCACTTCGCCCATAGTTCTTGTTCCCTCTCCTGTAGAACTACACAAACGAAATCAATCTGAGTCGTCCACTCCCACCACCAGTGGCAGCAGCAGCAGCACTAGTAGTAGCAGCACTAGCACTCCATCTTCCTCGTTACTACGAGGCTCGAATGGCTGTGTCCTTTGCCCAACCACTCCCACATGTCCATCCTGCCCAAGTGGTCAGGTCTGCAATCTAAGCGCCCAAACCTGTGATTCTTGTCCTGAAGTTTCCTGTATCGATAATTCTTCAACTTACATCAACAACAATGGATCAACAACCTCGACCTCAACCCCCACAAATACTGCCACCTCAGCTGCCACTTCCAGCATCACCAGTAATAACCTACTCGCCCCACTCATTGCTGGCATCACTGGAGGTGTCGTTTTACTTTGTATCTCGGCGTTTCTGGTGTTTTATTGTCGACGGAAACGGAAAGCCCAACACAAACTTGGCTCGCCGTCCCCAGAGATGGAAAAGGAAACAGCAGTAAAGCAGCATACTACTAACAATAATACTCAAGAAGCTGGCAGTGAGCTTCAAACCATCCCTGGCCATCGTCGTGACACTTATCAGCAAAATACCTCCCGTAAAAAGGAATCTTTTCAAAGCCACCATCTCCAGCATTCAGGTGAACTCTCCTTCGCTCAGCTTGCCAGGAGAGCAAGCACCCCTAAAACTGTTCCTCCACGACCACCAAGACCTAGTAAACAAAATCAGTTTAATCGAAGCTACTCTAATGTTGCCGATAGAGGCTCTTCGATATACTCCCAAAATTTGCAGCATCATCCGTCTTGGGCGGTTTCTCGCGCATCCACTAATGAGGCCAATTCAGGCCCACTTTCCTTAGAAGAACAGCTCAACTATATTAAGCAACAACAAATCATTCTCGAGCAAGAAGAGCTCGAGGAACAAGCACGAGCTCAGCAAAACCATCCTGACACCCGTCGCGAATCTCATTCCCACTTTTATCCCCTTCAAAATCTCCAGAGTAAGGTATCGGAAGAACCCATCTATCACCATCATCTTCATCATACCCATCAACCCTCTCATCAACCTCCTCCTACACAAAGGTTTGACGAGTCTCATGGGTCAAAACAGAATCGTCTCACCACTTCGTCCCTTAATCTCAGTGCCATGCTTGCGGAAGAAGCGCTAACCCTTTCACGCACAGGCAATCTCTCTCCAAGCATGACCAACATACTCCAAAATATTCCATCCACTAGATCCTCTCGTAGCGACCGCCATACCCCCTATGATGAATACCTGCTGTACGTTCAAAACATGGCTTCTGACCGTAAACCGTCTCCATCGTCATCTCTCCAACATCTGGGCCAAGACTCCGCATCATCAGAAGCATCCTCGTCGCATCGCTCGGCCAATTCAGGTTCTTCACAAGTAATACCCATTGCATATATTCCTGGAGTCACATCCAACTTTTCGCAAACGACTCCAGATCATTCTCCATCCAAATCTAATTTTGCATCTTCCACAACACCCACACCCACTACCCCTAGCACCACATACTCCTCTCAAGACCACTTTTCTCCTCGCGTCCCCATGGCGAGCCAGGGATCGACAAACCGCACTTCGACGTATTCACGTGATAGCTGGCGCCAGTCGACTAATTTCACCACTGCAATTAGAGCTCCTCGTATGTCTCGCCCACCTCCTGAAAAGATCTCTGAAGACGGAACAGGTCTCCAGAGAAATCAGGCTAATTACCAATCGTCATCATCATCTTCCGCTGTCGTCTCTCCGTTCAGTCGCATTAGTTATCCCTCGACGCTTGAGCCCACAACACTAGGGCGGGCCAACATTCTAACATCAACTTCTAGTGCTATAGTTGATCGCCACAACAGTCGGTACATTAGCAGTGAAGCGTTGGATCTTGACCGCATGCCCATCGAACTGACAGGTCCTGCTACCGTTGATGACACCAACATATCGTTATCGTCGTACGGGTCAGACCTGAGCAGCAGCAGTGACGTGGAAAACCCCGATTCTCCGGGATACGACAAAATGCTGTACAACGAGATTGAGACGTTTCTGGACCGTTCTACCACCGTTCGCGAGTCTCACCATGAGGCAACCGAGGATACATCTAGGTTACAACCTTTTGAATATCCTGTAGTGTATGAATCATCAGAAGACATTTCATATATCAAGAAGTGAAAAAGAATGCGGACAGAACGAAAGAAAAGAAGAGGAAGAAAGAAGAAAGAAAGAAGAAGAGTACATGCCAGGCTCCAAAAATAATAATAATAATTAATTGTCTTGCTTGAACTTTGTAATGTAATTATGATAATTTACATATTAATGTGTATTTGTATTTATATACTGCACTGTTTATTTTATTTCATACATTTTCTTTATCCTTGAAATGGTCGAAAGATGTTGACCATTTTCATTTCGCTTATTTAAAAATATTTTTATATTTATTATTTGGCTTTATGACACAAATGGCAGGCCATTGGCAGTAAATCGAACCGCGCATATTCAACTTTTGGAGCACACCACAGCACACCACCAACAAAGCAAAACTAAAAAAAAACAAAGAGATCGAGGTCATTGCCATGGCCAAGTCTCTTGAACCCATTACGATCTACCATCCACCAGTTGAAGCTGTTTTATTTCACAAACTGTGAGGTAAATGACCACTTTACATGTTCCAGTCTACACACGAAACTCAGCGTCGACAAACGTCAAATCATCTGGCTTCTTTGGCCTATTGGCGGGTTTAGTTTCGTACCAAAATCATGGACTTGCAAGGTTAAATCACCTGCAGTGCACCCGATAACCGACATTGGGTGGTTGTATCCACCCTCACCACTCCGTTACTCTCCCCCTACATAGCGACTAACCCAGCCCATGCCAATATGACTGCACAGTTACGAATACCAATACCCAATACTTGAGAATTATTATAACTTTTGTTCTTATAACTCTTACAATTACTTTATTTTTCAAGCTTTATCTTTTGTTTGATAATTCCTTTTTTTTTTTTTTTGCTTTCTTTTTTGTTATTTCATCTAGATACCCTCGAAACTAACTAATTCTCTAACGACGCTCAATCTCGTACTTGAAGTCAAAGAAACTCTTTTCAAAATGGTGCAACCTAATATATCCGTCTTCTGATCCAGAAGCATAAGACTGGCCCTTGGGGTCGGTGGCTATCGTATTAATAGGTCCGAAATGTCCCTTCATCTCTCCAATTTCCTCCTCAAACAACTTGTGGAAAAACTTGGCCTTAAAGTCACCTTCTTGAGCAGATGTAGTGGTGACATCTCGGGCCTCTTGACCACCTCCAACAATAATGAAATCCTTAACCGAGGTCAAAGCAGCAGAGTTTAATGGAATCTGTGCATCATAAGTATGCATTAACTCCAGATCGTCACAAGAAAGCAACTTGGCAGTCTTATCCTTAGAAGCTGTCAAAAGGTATGTTCGGTCCAAAGATGTTTGGAGATCCTGGATAGCCTGCTCGTGGGCATGAGAGCTGTGTGTTTGCTCGCCGGTACGGAAATTGTATCGAGAAATTGAACCATCATTATGGCCTGCTACAACATGCTCTCCATCATAAGTCCATGAGGCAACCGTCACCTTCATCTTGAGTCCTGCTGTGTTCTCAATAACAAACTCAGGCTCACTGGCCTGAGTAGCTCCGATATCTTGCACAACGGGGAAAAATGAAATGGTTCCTTTACGGCCGAAATGCTCTTCTGTAACAACCATCAAGTACTTTCCATCTGGCGAAAATTCAACGTGCTTGGCAGTTGCTTTGGTCACCCAGCTCATGAAAGACTGGCCAGTCTTGGTGTCCCAAAGGCGCACAGTACCGTCGGCAGCTCCAGTAGCTGTGATGCTAGTATCAGGGTTGGCGTCGATGGAGAAAATAGCACCATCATGTCCTTGCAATGTTCCTAATCGCTCTCCATTGTGAGAAAACCATACATTGGCACTATACTCATTAGTTTCAATTCTCCATCTCTCTCTCTAAAACAAAATATTCACTCACACTTTATCTCTGGCTGTGGAAAAGAGTAAATCACCCTCACGATTGTATTTGAGCTATAGAAACTGTTAGATTGATACCTAGATCAAATGGTATACCCTACACACCTTGGTGAGCGGTCGCTCATGACCCATTCTAAATCCTGATGTTAGTTGATTCCGCCTTTCAAGCACATTATAAACTATACTTACAGAACGATAGGACGCATTGTTGGTGTATATTTCAATAGTCTGTCTAGATGGACGTGGTTGGGGAGTGTTGTTAAATTTTTTTTTTTCAAGTTGAAACTTTTCCATCCCTAGCGTATACAACAGCACACAGTGAATATCCCAGTCTCCACACTTAAAACACATAAACACTAATTACAACAAACCTAAGACCCTTGAAAATTGGGGCATATCAACAAGACAAAAACTACTCTCAACTATCTTGATATATATTAATAAACACTTTTCAATCATCAACACGTAATTTCTTGAAAATATCTGGACTCACTCGTTGTACTCTCTACCAGAGCTCAGTGTTCTTTTGAGATATAAAGTTGGCATGATCCCACCCTAAACCTTTCTGGAAATCTTTTTTCCCTTCTTCGTATTTTGATCCTACGTTGTATTTTTTATTATTTTATTTTTAATTTTTCATTTCTCCTTGTTTATTTTTATCCTTCACCTTACTCAGTGACCTGGCCGTCAGAGTGAATTTACATCTATGGAAGGACAAGAGTACCGAAATATATAGAACAATGGACTTGCTAGACCAAAGTGATGAATTTTTACTGGATCTAGGGCGCCATATGCCTGCCTCAGAACTAAAAGTGCTCATGCTGACATGTCGCCGGCTTTACTACTTGTACGTTACTCTGGTTTGGCGAAACATCAGTTTATGCCCTCCTAGATTGTTGCCAGAACACGCTCTTGAAGAGCATGCTTTGGAACACCCAGGCACATCTCTCCCTCAGGACATTATCTCACCTGCAATTAATCCCAATATTACAAACGAAAATGAAATTGACAAGTTCCTCGTTACTCTTATTAATAAAGTTCCTTCAGCAAGAGCGCTGGCTAGTATGGAAACTCTGGAGTTTGGTCCTCGCTATTTTCACGAACGGCCTGATTCGCTTAGAGCAATGCGACTCCTTAGTAGAGCCAGAGTCACTAACCTCAAACAGATCCAAATCAATCTTGGATGCGATAGATATAAAATTTCAAAGGGCGCCAAAAATATTCTTAGAAAGGAAACTGTACAGCTCATGACACAAGCAATGGACATTATTCATGAGATGCTGCACAAATGTAAAGCCGAGCTGGCTATCCAGGCCTGCTACCCCCTCAGTTTTGAGGCTACTTTTTCCTCGCCCATGATTTGCACAGCTATGCGTGAATTAGGTCTCACATTTAACGACAGTGTCCAAACCCATAGTGAATTGGCAGATGCATTAACTCGTTGTGTCAACCTTAAAATTCTCAACATTAAAACTTACAATGGTCAACTCGATGGACGTCTCCCTGTTTTGCATTATTACCAGACTCCTTTACGCGCTTTGAAAAAACTAGAACAACTTGGCATAGCTTCCGGCTCCATTTTAAACAACTTTCACCCGATCCATTTTCCCCCGAACCTCAAGACCCTTTCACTTACAATCACATCCTACTATGGTCCAAACCCTCAATTGTGGGCCAGGCTATTCAACAGGGAATTTTCTAAACTTGAAAGTTTTTACTTTGCCCATCCGTTTGCCGAAGAGGAATTTGCTGCCACCAAGGTGGAGGCTATTAAAATCACAACCCTTGAAAAGGTTTCTTTGGCGCGTACCCCGGTGTCCCTCGAACTCTTCAAACAAATTTTAGTCGCCAATCCCAAACTTCGCATGATAGAAATCAAACCTGAAATCGAATACATCAAAGTGACCTTGGAGAATTGCCCCAATCTTCAACTCATTTCGGGCGGAAAACATGTGGCATTGCCTTCTGCCGAAGTCCTTAGAGACAATCTTACACCCGAACAGCTCACTAAATATGCTGCGGTCATTAAAAGGTGATGTCATTGCCATTTATATTAAATAATAAACCAAATTTAGAGCACCCTTTTTTTTGTTCATCATATCCACTCATTTTTAATCACGTGGACCGTGCACTCACCTATCTATTTTGAATTGATTCACACATAAAAAAGCTGATAACTACTGGGTTGAATTGATCTTTTTTAGAAATTGTGATTGGAATTCACAATTGTGTAATATTTTTTTAAATTCTTATCCCGGATTATTCTTTTATTGCGTATAGAAATGGTATATGCCAGACTAGACACTCTTTTCAAAGTGAGTTAATCCGTTTATCCTTTGATCTGGAGGTGCATGAAAGCTTAAGATTGTCAGAGTGTGAAAGCTGTTAAGCATTGACCAGTTAAGCTTGGATTTTGGTTGTGCTATTAACTCTAAATATATCGTCTATTCAAAATAAGAGATAATGCCAGACAAGGATCTAACTAGATTTACAGGCTTAAACGAACTTGGTGTAACATCCTGGATTGCTTATGATTGGTTTAAATTTCAACTTGCTAGGACACCTCCAAGTGTGCCAACTCTTGAATGCAATTGTAAGTTTCGTTTCTGTAGCTGTGAAATACCGTCTTGCTCCCGATCAATCTGGTTGATTGCAAAGTATCGAGACTGGATATACAAGGAAGAAATTCCAGCTGAAGACTTAGTTAAAAGAGATATCAATTCTCTCTTTGAAAACATTACACAAACCTTCAAATATTTAACAATAAATGACATTATATGATTGTGAACGAAGATAAATAAACAAACTATACAGAAACCTTCCAAGAAACGAAAAAAATTCAAAAAATAACAATCATATGTGGTAATGACATTTAGGAGCTGATTTGCCCAGAGTACGTTCCAAACAATGAGTTAATAATCTAGCATCTTCTTCAATTAACATCCAGGTTTTATCTTCAAGAGATGAAATGATAAGTCTTAATAGACCAGACATATCGTTACTCCCTTCAAGTGCCAAGTTAGTTTCAGTGGAGGTCAAAGATGGTGATGAAGACGATGGTGGTGCGGATAATATCCGTGATAACCATGAAATATATTCCAGTGCTGGCTTTTTTGGTGGAATATGTGCCATCCTCTCCATAGCATTCGCAGCTGCCACTGCTGCTGGGAAAGAGTTGGTTGAAGGGGGCGACGACGCCTTCCTCATATCCTCACCAAATAATGTAGGTGTATACTCTTTCGAAGCATTTTCGACAAATAAAGCATCTGATTCTGGCCCACCTAACGCAAAACAGTAACTCCAAACAACGAGCGTACAGACAAACACTGCATGTGGTCGGTGAACGACAGGATCAGTAGAAGCAATGTATTTTCCAGGTATCACATCACTCGCAGAATACGGGTTTGGACACAAGTCTGTATCGCCTGTGGGACAGTACATTTCTTCCAAAAATAAAATGGCATGCTTCACTGCATTAATTCCTTGCGGATTATTGACCCATGCCATAATGTTGCGGGATGTTCGGTCGAAATCAACATTGCGGAAACATTGAGAAAACATAAAAGGCGCTCCTGCATATATGTACAGGTCTAAAATTGAGACTTGAATGTTAATATGAGCCAAGTGATAAAAAGGATCAGGGCATCCTGAAATTATCAGCCTATTAAGAAATATTTCCTCTGTTGATGATGCTCTATGTGGATCAAAGGGACTGAGCAACTCTTTCCTTCTAGTCGAAGTCGCAGATGGATGGGCATAGTAATCAAAGTAACCAGGCACTTGAAGCATTTTATTGTAGTCGCTCGCTAAAAACTCGTACGATGACTTTAGATACTCTTTCCAACCGGCATTACTTGCTGGTAAAGTTCCTGCCCCTGGTCCGTTATTGAAAAATCCAAATGAATCCAATTGAATATCACGTTGCTGCATCTGACCTGCAATAGACATTAGACCACTTATTAACACCTTTCGGCCGAATGGACTTGTTTCAACTCGTTTCTTGTTCAATGTCAACTTCAGCGCTTCGATTACTGGAAGGGTAATGGCATGTGGAATTTTGCGATAATCATAACCTTGACCGTTGTCAGTCGGAAATGAGTCCCACAAAGACTGACTGCATGGCAATGACAGCCGAATTTCGTGAATTGAGATGAACGAAGGATGACCAAATAATGAGCAATGGTAGGCGTCAATAACAAAGGCCATTAATGCAGCTCTCTTAGTTGCTTCGCTCTGAATCCATCGCTTCCAAGGATCCCCATTGTCGCAAGACAGATAATCATCTCCATCTGAACCTAAAAACGATCCAGTCCGATTGAACTCGTTTGTAACTCCAGTTAGAATTGTTCCTCTTCTAATCAGCTGTAATGTAGTGCCATGATGAATATGGGCACGTATGTGCATTTGCCTGTCACCCATGGCTTTTTCATAAACCTCTAGCAATAGTAGCGCTTGGATGATCCAAAGCTTAGATGGGGGATTGAAATCGGCGGATTGAAAAAGAGCCCAACGCAATGGCGATGCGATGCTTTTGGCTAGCAAATGTTCTTTCAGAAATGCAGCTCCGATGGCTATGATTATCCACAAGAGTCCACTCGGACATTTATCAGCGCAAAATGTAGGTTTGTGTAATATGGGAAATTGGGCATGAAATTCAGCCCAGTACGAAGCAAGATACCGCTTTTGAAACGGAAGATCTTCGTCCAATCCATTAAATGCCAAATCAGCTTTGATTCCAGGAATAAAATCCATCATTTGTTTCCGTTTAACATTTCCAATTCCAGGTTCATCTCTAAAAGTGGGGGGCGCTAACAGGTTTTGTAGGGCCATTGGAGAATCAAAAGAGTAGTATGATGGCGAGAGCAGAGGATCTCTCACATTTGCAAGCATGGTATCCGAAAAAAGCCATGATATGATCTCTGTTGCAGAGCCGCCCGGTGGTGCAATTAATTCAGGACTAATATTTGAAGAAATATCAGGGGTTGTGAATATCGACGCTTCCAGTAAATTTGGGACATCTAAGTCCGGAAGTCCATTCTCTATGAGCGGGGTCTTTATTTCTGGTTCCTCCGGAGTCTCATCTTGCTCATCATCTACACTGCGGTTTTCATCTAATGCTTTATGCATTTCATAAAGTAGATTGTTCTTAACTTTCCCAGATCCTTTAGGACGCCCACGCTCTTTTTTCGGTGGAAGGCTCTCTTGTGGGCCATTTTCGTGAAGTGGGGTTTCGAGCGACACTAAATATTGGTCACCTCGATCTTCATGTCTTTTGTAATGACGAGCCCTAAGATCCTCTCGCACAAAGGTTCTATCACATCTCGGCCAACTGCACTGAAAGATTTCTTTTGGTCGGTCTAAATAAAAAAAATATAAAAAAAATGCAAAATGTTAACACTGTAGATATACATGTAAGCCATTAGTCACTAACATACGGTTCAGTTGATGTCGTACTAGATGTTCCATACGCGTGAACTTCTTGCCACAACCAGGCTCATCGCAGTCGAAAATCTTCTCAAGTCCCTTTCGAGTTCGACGTTGTTTCTTCACGGGAAAACTGGGTTCTTGAGTTGGCCTGGCATGGCTACGGTCGGTTGTCGATGACGAACTTCGACTGATATTCTGAGAAACAGTGCTCATGCCAAGGAGAGTAGATGCTCAGCACGGCCCTGAAATCGCTTGCAAGAAAGAAAAACAAAACAGAAAAGCAAAATTAAACGAAAAAGCAAAAGAATCTAATTAATATGGGTAAGAAGCAACGAACTCAGGTTTAAGTTGTTGAAGAAGAACATTGATGGGAGTGAGTTTCCGAAAAAATTCAGTCATTCCTACAAAAGAATTATACAGTAGGTCAAGTAAAATATATTGGCTAAAAACAATAAATTAAATAAAATAAAATAACAAAAAAATTAAAACAAAAAACAGAGGAGCAATCCGGCTAAATCAACTATATTGAATCTTATTGTCCAAATTATCTGAAGGACGAGGCGGAAGTGTAGGTGAGGCTGAAGAGGGAGTTTTAGAGAGATGGTTGGATATCATAGAAACAAATCGGTCAGTAGTGCTCATTTTCATGGCATCGTCTGAGCCAGTGTGCGGACTAGGTGCTTGCTTCAATACGATGACCTTATCGTGGCCCAAGATACCGTTCACAACTCCTCTGCCAACACCCTTGACAATAGTCTTTCTGTAGATACCACGGGCGTCAATATATACCATTGTACAATTCGTGACGCTGCGACCGAAGTTCGCGGCTAGACTCTCAGCCTCGGGACCATAAGAATGACCAATAACCTTTGAAGTCGAACTGGAGGCGCCCTTCACAAGACTCTGAGTGGCAACGTCAAGGCCATCCATTACTGTCGAAAACGCGATCAGCGAGCGATTCAGAACCCCCTTAGGAGCCTTAGTTATACCATTGTCAGCATCTGCATCTGAAATCGTGGTGGCATTCGCTTCTTTAGATTTCCGGGATGATGTCAATCTTTGGCCTAAACTAGCAGCAGCATCAGATACTGCAACTACTGCTTTACGCGAATAATAAGCTCCAGTTCCAGTAACCTTTGACATACGTTGAACATTCGTCTTGGTTGATTCTTGAAAAACCAATGGTTTTTCACTGGCAGGACGATTCTTCACCCACCAGTTGGCAGCAGACTCCATTCCGGAACTAAGTTTGTTGGACACAAACACCATGCCATTAGACAAATTTGAGGCAGTAGACAGAATATAATCATTTTTATCATAATGAACAACAGCTGATGATGATTCTGCAGGTGGGGGAGTTATAGGCTGAATCAGAACTTGGTTATTGTCCTGGTTAATGACAACTTCAACTGGCGACTTGTCATGAGGTAAATCGGAAGACTCAGTAATAGCCATTCCATGCAACGATCCGATTTCATGCCCATCAGTATAGTCTACCAATACCAGGCTGTTACTCTCATTTTCATGAGCCAGCAGACAAAACTGGGTAAATATGGTTTCCAAAGAATCGACATCCTCATCTACCAACTCTTTATTACGAGCTGCGGCTGAATCAGGTGCAAAGAATTCTAAAGTAACCGTGACATCACTCAGGCTGTTTCCAATAATTGTGAACGATGTGTCAGATGGTTTAGTAATAGTAGTTTCTCCAGACAGAGGTATGCTCAATCCTGAGGGCAAGGTGGCATGGAGGTAGATATCTTCCGTTCCTTCATCAAGTTTCTTCCCGTCAGGAGCCATAGGAATTGACACCAGATAGAGATTCAGAGTGCCATTAGCGCTTTCAGCCGAGTCTGGGTAAGTCTCAGTTACACCTTCAATGGTGAGTAAAAGCCGTTCTTCAGGTATAACGTTACTCATTGTTGTTTCTGTGTTTATGTTTAAATGATGTAAGGCTTGATGTACCCGAACTGAGATGAATTGGTTGAATCGAGTTGAAGTGAAGTGAATTGAGTTGAATTTAAAGAATTCCAGCCACGAACTGTCTTTTTTATACTTCAGTACGGTAGTGGCAAAGTCTCATGAGATCACTGAAATATTCACACGCCCAGAGCTGCGCCTGCGTTTGGGTTAGGCTGGGCTTGGGAGGCGCCCTAATTTTTTTATTACACTTAAGAGCATGCGCAATCCAAAGCCCAACAACTTTTTATTTGTTTATTTTAGTATTTTGAAATTGTGAACGTGAAAATCCACTGTCAATTGAATTCCTATAGTTTGATAATATCATGAAGGTCGTTTCTATACTTGATAAATAGTGCAATGCTGACTGCCAGTGTCTTTGCCCCCGTCCAAGTGGGCAATGCTGGGACTTGGAGAGGCCGCCTTTATGGCTGGACATTGTTTACAGTGTGGATATTGAGTTTCATCTGATTTAATCGCATTGTAAATACTACCTCAGAAGCCATCTATGCTCCTACTACGTTCTAATGGATAAGCTGAGAAATCTCTAGTCGCCACAACTACTAACGAGAAAGCACCCCTAGTTCAGCATTAACTTTGGAATGAAAGACATTAATTCCCTATCCAAACATGATCCAAGCATTATATTAGGGGGAGCAAGCTCTAAAAAATCACAAACAAAACAAGGCCAGATAATGAATTACATCAAAAAATCAACAGAACATAGGAGAAAACCAAAACATTCAACGTCAAGCGGAAAGAAAGAAGATGACAAAAAAAACTGATGCAAAAATAAGACACAAAAATTTAACTTCAAGAAGCTGAAGGTTTTCGTGATCTTCGAGTCTTTCCACCTTCTTCTCCTGGCGCACTTGAACTGGCAGAGTCTTGTGCAACAGGGTCGGGGTACTTTTCAACTGTGTCTTGCAAAAAATCAAAATGTTCGATGGCTAAAACGGCTTGCTTCAGATGGGCAGGCGATACGCGTTTGGCATTCCTTGAACGAGCCTGAGCACATGATTCTTCTATTAAAGAAACCATGAAGAGTTCTAATGCTTTGGCCACGACAACGGGAGTAGCTTGAGCAACTTTTCCAATGTCTTCGTCTGACTGCATTAGTCTTTTGATCCGAGCCTATAAATTGTGTGTGAGCAATTGGAACCAGCTATTATATGTAACTGAATTACTTACAACCGGAAAACGTGTCTTGATTTCTCGCTTCAGAGGAGTAGCAGCGACTGGGACTGCCGGTAAATTTTCTTCTTCATGAGGAGGTGTGGATGACATTCTTGAGCCTTGTTATTCAAGGAAAATAAATAAATAAACGTGTAAACAAAGTGTGATAGTTAGAAAACGAGAGGAGGGAAGAGGTAGGACGCGAGCTAGCTTTATTTATATGGGATATGGGAGAACAGGGAAAAAAACAAAAATAAAAAACGGCGAAAATTTTTACGATTGAGAAAATTGACAACCAAATTCCTTCTGAAAAGCTTGCAGAACTGGGGTCGTGGAGATATGTGTGAATTATCATGCGAGCTCTGTGAATCTTCTATTAGTTCAAAGACTTGAGTATATCAAAGCCGGCATCTACTGAACATTGGATATATAAGCAAGGTGCAACTTTTCAAGCACACTCTCCTCGTTCTGAACTGGCATAGACAGCTATGAGGATTGCACTCCTAATGAGTTATATGCTCGTCAAGCTTAATTGATAAGAAGCCTAAGACTGGCGAGATAACCATAGGGAGTTCAGAGAAACGTCTTGATAATTTCATGGTGAAGAGAGAGAAGTGAAAGAGTCTGCACAACTCTACGAGGCCATTTCTTTTCAACTGAGACCCTGAATCCCTAAAGAGCAATCCATGCCATTTCCCCTATGATCTCATGTTAAGATTGATGTCTGGGGCCTATGAGCATTGCCATTGCCATTAGCGGCGACTTTTGTAATCTTAACCTTACCAAGAATTGCCACCACCAGGTTGCGCTCACCACTGAATAAGCCTTTAGTCAACACATCATTCTCTTGATTCTGTTACCTTCGTTACCTCCTGCTGCTACTCTCTCCGGTGATTTCCCTGATCTAACAAGGCCTAGAAAACTTTCGGAATCACAAATTAAAATTCGACTGGTCGTTCCATTACTGGACGCTGCAGTTAGTGGTAGGACTCGGCGACTACAAAAGCAAAACCCACCAATTTGGCACCCCATAAAAAGACAGTTAATAACCAAAACGTCAACTAATGGCATGAACTTCAAAGTTTAGGGAGATGGTTGTTGTGCTTTCAAAGAACTCTGTAGACCTTCCGTTCCTTGAAAATCTCAAGCCTTGGTGATATGCCTGTTATCCTTGAATAATCCTATGACTTGGTTTTGACTTCAGCACCAGCCATATTGTCGAGCTCCCTTCGACAGTCCTCGTTCTCGAAGGGCTATCAGTTTTAATTTTCATTTCTTAAATACTCGAGGACAAGAAGAAGTACCCTCGCGTGCACTTGAAAGTCGAAGAAGGAAAAAAACCCATCAAAACGGAAATCAGTGCCTGATACGGAGGATACAGCCAAAATCCTATGGAAACAGATAGCGCACCTTCATGCAGCAAGACTTTGTTTTTTTCATATAAATATTTTATGTTCAACAAAATGCTTTCGCTATTTATTCTCATTATTTTTTTCTTTTCTTTATATCTTTCTTCAGTTCCTTCACTATTCACAAGTTGATACTGTTCATTCACCAATGACAAGCAGCAGCTCTAATTCCCTTTTTTCTTTGACTTCCGAAACTACATCTGCCTCTATGGCACCGACACCAGATAACATGGCACTCAACAAGGATGCACTATCCATGGGCGCTGTGCCTTATCCAGTGCCTAAGTTTGACAATCCAGCCGAACAGCGAGTGTGGATGCTTGAACATATGGCAGGTGCATTGAGAGTGTTTTCTCGTAAAGGCTATACTGAAGGCACTGCGGGGCATATTTCCATTAGAGACCCAGTTGACCCTGAAACATTTTGGATCAACCCTCTAGCAAAACACTTCGGGCTAATACGTAAATCTGATATGGTCCATGTAGGCAAGGATGGTGAGATTTTGAACAACACAAATGGGCGGATGCGATCTGTGAACATGGCGGGATTCAAGATTCATTCTACATTACATCGGGCTCGGCCCGATATCTGGGCAGCCTGTCACACTCACTCGATATATGGCAAAGCCTACTCGTCATTTGGCCGACCGCTAGATATGATTTCACAAGACGCCTGTACATTCTATAACATTCACACAGTTTACGATAATTTTGGGGGTGTGGTATTGAATGAAGAGGAAGGCAATCATATTGCTCAAGCTCTGGGTGAAAACAACCGAGCAATTATTCTTAAAAATCATGGGCTGCTTACAGTGGGGTCTACTGTAGACGAGGCAGCCTATCTGTTCACACTTATGGAACGCACATGTCAAGCTCAACTACTCGTTGATGCAGCTGCAGAAGGTTCAGGCAATAAACCATCTGTGATTTCTCACGAAGCAGCGGAGTACACATTCATTAACACAGCACATCCTGACATGTTATATGGAGAGTTTCAACCCGACTACGAGTACGAGATGGCTATGGATGCCAGTTTTCTCACATAATCTTTCTACCATTATTTTTCAATCATCACTCACATATATCTAGTAAATAAAAATAAAAATCTTGCTGCATTTTAATAAATGTTATAAACATTGCAATGACTACCTGTGGTTTGATACATCAATAAACCTATGAAAACAGAAAAAGAGAGCGACAGTAAATACATACTTAATGACATCATTTTAGGCTATCTTCAATAGAATTCGTACTTGCCATAGTTGATGGGACTATATCGGAGATCTGCTGTTTATCCATATGAAGTTGCACAACTGAAAGATATTCTTCATCAAGTTTATTCTTTAAAGTGGAATCAATTTTCTCCAATTTTTCTCTCAAAGTCAAACCCGCATCAAGACGAGCTTGAGTATATATTTGGGATGCTTCGTTTATTGTATTATTATACTCTCTCCTAGCCTGCCGACCTTCTCTTTTATGGTCCAAAATCAAATACCAATCTTCAGGAGACATGCCGATTTTAATATACTGAGGGGGAATCTTGGCTTTAGTTGCTTGGGCTTCCTTCCATTCACGATACCATTGAAGACAAATAGGGTCGCAAAGCCTGCTATTGGCTTGAATGTAATTAAGATGCTCATTAAAATGCTTATTGAAATCGCGGACAAACTTTGCTTCATTTTCAGTCAGGTTTATATCTTTTGCTTTTGGGTCGATAGGATTCCCGTATATATCAAGCATGTTTTTTGGCTCTGTTTTTTTTGGCTTTAGTTCGGGTCTTGAAATTTTCAAAGATCAAAGAACAGTCAAGACAAACTAGTATAACTTCAATAAACAAAATATGAATAGCATGAAAACAAAATCAGACTTATTTATATTTTCTAGAAAAAGATTTAATTCCAAGTAATACGTTCCAACTTTGTTTTCCGCCAGTTCTACAGTGATTCGAGTTACAGCCAAACTTTTTATTATGTGTCTCAGACTGTCTTGTGGTTGAAGCAAGTAACTCAAACAAAATACTTATTAGTATGATCAAGTAGATCAAGCCCACAAGAACAGAAAGGCGAGATAATCTATCTATAAATTGTATACATTTAATATTATTTTGAAGAATGATATAGTTAACTGACTATCTTTGGCTGTCATCAGATATAAGTTCAATTCTCCATATGAATCCTTAAGCAAATGTCATCGCTTATGCAGAGTGGACCCTGACATATAGCACAGATCTTGAATCTTGATACGAACGTCACCTCACGCTCGGATATAGAACTAAATGTCAGATCAGAAGGTAACCGCCATATCAGTATTATTCGATGAAAATCAATATTCTTTGACATTCACTGACCAATGTATAAAACTACCTATAAGTGTCTCTCCAATAATATACTGTATATAAATAAATAAATGAATTTTAAGCAGTATAACTCTCTACATCATTGTTTTCATTTCAGGTAACTTTCTGACTATAGCTTGACATCATGAGGTGTTTATAAATAATATCTTTTCAATCAGTCGTTAGGTAATTGATTTTATTTTTGATTCATCCTATTGCTGGTTGGCAATGGTCTTACTAACCTTTGTTATATTTGAGCCAAAATTCCATTCTGTCAAGGAAAATAAAATAAATAATTTGATTATATACTATTTACATGTAAAATTCTAAACAATTACTATGGGGTCTTTTCTTTTCCTTGTTTATTTGACTTTCAATGGAAGGTTCTTAATGCTGACTCCACTGGTAATAGCCTTGGATCCGTCGGGATCATTGCGAGCTGGATCAAGATGGCAGGCAACAATATCAGCTAAAGCCTCAATAAACACAGGGTCTCCATTCAAAGACTCGGCACGCTTAATGATCTCAGGGCGCTTGGAATCTTCGATAAGTTCGATATCGAGCTCATGCAGAGTTTCAATATGATCACTTGTAAATGCAATCGGAACAATCACAATTCCCTTAGTTTCCGGGTTGGCTTCCAACGTAGCAATTGTCTTGACTGTCTTGGGACCCAACCACGGCTTTGGTCCAACCTGGGACTGCCACGCCAGACGGTAAGGGTTAGAAAATCCTAATTGCTGCATAACAGCATGCACAGTGGAAGCAACCTCAGCCGGATAGGTATCGGCGCTGTTAACGAAATCCATAGGAATGGAATGTGCTGAGAACACAATTACAACTTCATCACGATGCTCTTCAGGAAACTTATTGATAGCATCGCGAATGTGATTTGCAAAGGCTTTAGCAAGACCAGGGTGAGTAGGCCATCGCTTGATAGCAGTCCATTCTACCTTTCCTTCAGGATCTAATTCAGCCCTGATCTTGTCAAGCTCATTAAATGAAGAAGCAGCAGTTGAGACACTATACTGAGGGTATTGGGAAAAAGCCACGGCACGAGTAATTCCCTGATCAAGAATATCCTTGTACGTGTCCTTCATCAATGGATTAGCATATCGAAAGCCAACAAAAGGCTTATGAGGAGCAGTAGAAGGAGAAAGCTTGTCTAAGAGCTTACATGCCTCAGCATTTTGGAATTCGCTCCACTTTCTGATTGGAGAGCCACCTCCAATTTCCTCGTAGTGGCTTGCAATAGTTGGAGTTCGGCGCCATGCGATGAATTTGGCAATCTGACTCTGATAACGGCCGAGTGGAATAATTTCCCCATCACTGAACAATCTCAATAAAAAGTCATAAACTTCGGGGACGGTTGAAGGGCCTCCCATATTAAGAAATACCACAGCCTTTGAAGTTGGGTTAGTCAAAAGATAAAATCCAAGACAATAAGGTTTAACTTACAGTTCCATTCTTATGTTCAGCGAGGGTCTCAGAAGAAGAAGTAGACATAGATCTGAAAGCATAGCGCATTCTAGACATGGGGGTAGAAACCATTGAGCATCTTGCGATTCTACTAGCAGAGCTAGCAGAGCGGGCGGAAAGACCTTGAAATCTTTGTAACATTGGGTTGATAAATGGAGGGAATTAAAAGCTATTTAGAGTATTAGGATTGACTGATTTGCAATTTCTTAGCTTTCTGGGAGCAAAGAATAACACAACTCGCTTAAACAAGACTCTAGGGATATATACTAACTTACACCGAAACTGAAAATATTTATTCAGAAAAATATGAAAAGTGGATGAATTATGGAGAAGGTCATGGAAACTAGAAATATTCCCTCCTCTTAGAACCTTGCGTTCAAAATCAAGTCACATGACATGAATAGGGCTAGGAGAGTTTTAACACTTGGAACCCAACGAGAAGAGTGGCTTTTAGACTTCTTGAACATGTGCTAAACTGGGCAAAACCGTCGATTTTACATCTTGTCGTTCTTGAGGAAAGACAACGATTCAGAACAAGTATCAGAGATAACTCGTCCAGCTAATCGTGCAAGAGCCCAATCATGGCTATTCCTGCCTTAGATTCCTTTTTATCAGGCGTGGCTGAATCAATCAGTGTTCACCCTGATTTGCTCAAAATTGCTTCATGTCTGATTTTATCCTATCCATTCAGTGCAATCCTGAAAAGACTCCCTGATAATAAGCGAAAACTTCGAGATGTTTACTGCATAGGGTATGTGCTGTTATTATGATACTCTTTCTTTTTCAGAAATTTAACTGCTAACCTCACAGTATTTCGCTATTCTATCTACTCGGCATCTTTTCGTTCTGGGTGGGCACTCGAACCCTGCTCATTAGCACAATTGCCACTTACTTGATCACAAAGAATATCAAGTCTCCATTTATGCCATGGGTTAATTTCGCATTTGTTATGGGCCATTTGCTACTCAATCATGTCTATTCCCAACTATTTGTGGAGCATTATAATCCTGATCTTATTGATATTACTGGAGCTCAAATGGTCTTATGTATGAAACTAACTTCCTTTGCTTGGAATGTATATGACGGTTGGTTGCCAGAGAGTCAGCTTTCTGAGTTCCAAAAGGACAGAGCTATACGCCAGCACCCAGAGTTGGTTGATTTCTTAGCATATGCATTTTATTTTCCTTCAGTACTTACTGGACCTTCCTATGATTACGCAGAGTTTCAGAGGTGGATTGACCTGTCAATGTTTGATGTCACAATTAATGACCCAGTCAAAGGGCGCAGAAAGAAGCGCAGAATTCCCCGTAGTGGTCGCGTGGCAGCCCTCAAGTTGGTTCAAGGAATAGCTTGGATTGTTCTTTGGATCAAAATTACCTCGTATTTTTCGGTTCCATTTGCTCAATCCCCTGCCTTTAAGTCTGAGCCATTTTTGTATAGAGTTCTTTACTTGACAGTCCTTGGGTTTACCTATCGTTTGAAATATTATGGTGCTTGGAGTATTTCCGAAGGTGCTTGCATTCTTAGTGGCCTTGGATTCAATGGAAAGACCAAAGATGGGAGATACAAGTGGAATAGAGTTCAAAATGTTGATCCCTATGCCTTTGAAACCGGCCAAAACACACATGTTTTGTTGGAGGCTTGGAATATGAATACAAACAAATGGCTTAAGAACTACGTTTACTTGCGCGTTACACCAAAAGGTCGTAAGCCTGGTTTTCTTAGCACCATGGCTACTTTTTTGACTTCTGCAATGTGGCATGGCACTCAACCAGGTTACTATTTGACATTTGCAACTGGAGCATTTTATCAATCTCTTGGAAAGTTGTTCAGAAGAAAAATCCGTCCTATTTTCATGCTTTCAGATGGTATTACTCCTGGTCCATACAAACCATATTATGACATTATAACATGGCTCGTTACTCATATTGGATTTGGGTACCTTGTGCAGCCTTTTGTCCTCCTTGAATTTGGAGCTTCGCTTAAGCTTTGGAGTTCTGTTTACTTCTATGGTCATATCTTCATAGCCATTGTAATCTTTGTTTTCCAAGGCCCTTACAAGAAAAGAGTCCTCAGCTATCTTAAGAGCTTATATCCAGTTCCTTTGACTGCCGCAGAAAAGGTCAAACTAGATTCTGAAAGATTACGTGTTATAAAGATGGAGATTGAGGAACTTGCCTCAAATCAACCTACATTAGGTGTACCTCAGCCAGACATGGAAAACTTTGATGCTGACCTTAAAGAAGCTATTCAAGAGTTTGAAGAAATGAAGGCTGATTTGGCTAACGAGCTAAGAGAGGCTAAGAGAAGAGCAAGCATGTCAGGGTTTCGCCCACCCCCAGAATCCTTTAAACCCGAATCCGATAAATCAAAGTAATTAACGCAATTAATGTGAACAAGACTAGTATTGATCTTGTCAATAATTTTCTTATGAATAGCTATTGTAAGCTTATATACATATAAAATATAATACTTAACAATACTATCTTCTAACCTAACCCTATATTAATTAAATCATAGTGGCCAACACCAAAAAATACCCTTTGGGACAGTTGTACATACTTTACTCAACCAACAAACCACTTAATATGTCATCAGCTACCGGAAAATTAGACAGAGTGCTTCAGCGCACTCAGGAAAAGTATGTCGTCGTTTATCTTATTAATTTCTTGCTAGGATCTAACTTTTTCAATCAATCTAGGATCGCTAATGGGCAATATTACGAAGCTCATCAGGCAGTAAGAACTATTGTTGCTCGACATATTCGAACCAAAAACTACAACGAAGCCATTCAGTTGTTATTCAGCTCAGCAGAACTTTTGTTGAAAGCAGATCAAGGTGGTAGTGGTTGTGATTTGGTTATTTATTTGGTATCTACATATGAATTGGCTGAAGTGCCAGTAGATGCTACCTCTCGAGCCCGACTATTAAAGCTACTGAGTAGCATTAATCCTGAAGAACCTAACTTGAAAAAGGTTTCTCAAGTAATCACTGCCTGGTCCAGCAAATTTGGTGGTTCAACTCCTCTCGGTGATCCAGAATTACATCACGTTTTGGGTGTTAAGTTTGCCCAAGCTGATGAAGCCTATGAAGCCGAGAAACATTTACTACTAGGTACCAAGGATTCTCCGGCTGTACTAGCAAAACTTTTGTTTGAATGGTACATGGAATCAGAAGAACCTGAACATGCACCATTATTTCTTTCTCGTGCCGTATTTGGCTACTTGAGTGTGGAAAACATTCGTGATTCCCTTGAAGTCACCTCAAAATACATTGAGCTCTTAAAATCTAGTACCCGTAATGGAACTGATTTTAACTTTGAAGACCTTGATAATAACACCGAATCCATTTCCATGAGCCTTGAACTTCCTCTATTGAATTTTTTACAGTTATTGGTTCCTACATGCCAATTCCGTTCTGCTGAAATGTACAAGAAGCTGCAAGTTCGTTATGGTAATGACATCTCTGATATAGCTGCATGGAGTGCTCCTTTAGCCCAAATTGCTCAGCAATATTTTGGCATTGCTCCGCAAAGATCTGGTAATATGCTACAAGATTTGCTGGGCTCTTTCATGATGCCTAACCAAGGTGGTAACAGAGCTCTTGGGGCATAGAGTATGATTACTGTCCTAGCTAAAAAAAAATATTAATAATAACAATAATAAAATACATATTTTTGAATGTCATTTTACACATTCCGGACAAATCTGAATTAAGAGACGATTTGCATTTCCAATGTTTGCAAAGTAGGCATTATATGATGTGCAACAATAAGGTGAGAATCATTTCAAGGTCAAGAAGTCAATTAGAAGTAAGGAAGATTTCATTTCACTACTATAAAATTCAGAACGAACGTCTGGTTATAGAGGGTGGTTAACTTCAGTTATAATGAAAGTTCAGTATATACAAGTGCTTAGCTATTTAATAGCTTATCAATCGTATTCTATGCTTTCAATATTATTATATATCGGTGAAATGCAAATGAAAACGCCTGTCAATTAATACGAAGTTAAAAGCCAAACGACTCTGTATGGGACAAGGTAATTTCTTTTAGCGTTGAGTAAATCGTGAGAATCACAAACTCTCTCCTGGTTTGGTATTATACAAAACATATCATGTATTGGAGGTAAATTTGAAATTTGAAAAATATCAGTAGATAAACTAATTCTCTTTCTAAAGATATATCTACATATTATATAGCATTTTGTATTACGTTCACACTGCGCCCTAGAAGAAACGGGTTTGTTAACATATATTTTTTCAAGTTTGTGGGCGTATTGTGTTGTGGGTGGCAGTAGCATGCTGAAAATAAGCCAAAATAGTAATAGCAGGCCACAGCCCATAACACGAACATAATAGAAATAATAAATGTAAACATCTGGAACTGGATGCTTGCCGCGTTTTTAAGTCTAGTTTTTGATATAATTTTTTTTAAATATTTCTCCTTCTTCTCTTCATCTTCTTTTTCTTTTACATTTACTTTTGAGATTTTCATAAAGAAAAAAGTCTACAATGTCTATAATAGCTAAGCCAATTGCAAATAAAGTAAGTTTGGGGTCGCGCGTTTGTTTTTGAACTAGGCCCAGCCCATGCTGGGGATACTTCTATCAAATATTCAATCTTGGTACCAGGCGATCAAAAGACGATGCTCCATGAGAATATTTACCAACTATATATATTTATAACCACATGGATTCTAACTCATACCCTATCAGCTTCTAGGAAATACTGTCAAATCGACTTTTGCTTCAGAAGATCCTTACTACGAAGAGGTAAGTCAAAATCTATTTTTCTTCCATGGCTTTGCGCTATTATCAAATGCCAAATTTACACAAGCACTTATTTTAACTTTTTTTGGTTATTGAAATAACAGGTTGAAGTAACAAAGAATGGCAAAACTAAAATCAAACGAGTTTGGAAAGAACCTCCATCTCAGGGACTGTCTCCTAATGACCACAATATTCTAAAGCAGATGACACGAAAAGCCTGGCGTTTAGATTTAGTATTCTCAATGTGCGGATTAAGATTGGGCTGGTCTGCTGTGATTGGAATCGTACCAGTAATTGGCGATATCATCAACCTTTACTTGAGTATGCAGTTAATCAAGTTGGCTCAAGAAGTAGATGAAGGTTTACCCGCATTTACTGTATCCAAGATGATGTCTAATGTAATGATTGACTTTCTACTGGGTTTAACACCAGTCTTGGGTACTATTGCTGGTGCTCTTTATAAAGCTAATAGTAGGAATGCTTTGATCTTAGAGCATTTTTTGAAAAAACGGGCGCTTGATAATATTAAAAAGGGCAAGTATGTTACTGATCCTACTGCACAAGGGAATAAGAAATCGTGGTTTTCTTGGGGAAGAAGCAACAAGACAGAGAGCCAGCCGCCTGTTGATGAGTCTATTTTACTGGAAACACAGCAGCCTGCGGCTGTAAAGCCTGTAGAGAAGCCTGTGTCAAAACCTGCGACAAAACTTGCGACAAAACCTGCGACAAAACCTGATCTACCTCCAAGAACCCCTCCACCTCAAACAGCTTCACCTCCACATTTACCACCTAGAGATTTCGAACTTCCTTCCGGTGAAGGCCAAATCTCAGGGACCTACAATAACTAATCAAACCTTTCTTTTCAAAGGATAATAATAACAGTCATTAATTTTTATATATAATTTTTTTTTTTTCAACTCCAAATCAAAAAACAAAACAGACAAAACACATAATAGCAAATAATAATAATAATAGTGATAATAATAATGAGGGTGAAAAAAAGAATGCACGACAGTGCTCAACTATTTGTCAACCTTGCGACGCTCGTATATGTCAGCCTGACGCGCGTAAACAGCAGGAGGAGTAGGGACTCCACCTGGATGCTCAATGAGACGAGACTGTAAAGCCAAAATATAATCTCTTAACTGAATGTTTTCTTGTCGCAGAGCATCAATTGTGTCTTTACTTTGCTTAAGTTCATTGACCTTTGCCTCAAGATCTTTAATGTACAGTTCCTTGCGTTGTCTGAACGCCCGTTGAGCTTGTCGGTTTTGCTGGGCACGCTTTGTGTTTGTGAGAGATCTACCTTGGCGATTAATCTCAAGACCATGATCTCCAGATAAACCTTGTGGACTTCCACCAAGAGGACCAGGCTGTCCAGCTCCGACTCCAAGGCTACCATGACCAGTAGCTTGGCCTGCCATCATTTGAGCAGCAACAGCAGCAGCCTGTTGGTGCTGAGCTTCAGTACCAGCTCCACCTTGTTGCTGTTGTTGCTGCTGCTGCTTAACTTGACGCGAAGCTGCTTGTACCTTGGCCACAGCTTGAGCAACGTGGACATGATCCCCAGCAAATGCGGAATCATCGGCGCCTCCACTGTTATGAGACTGGCTAAAAGTAGGGTCTATCGAGTTGTTAGAGTCCATGATGGAACCCTTATTTTCGCCTGAGTCAATTGAGTCGACACCAGTCCAGTTGTAGGTTGAGTGACTGTGAATAGTCATCTAGATTAAAAACAAGAAATAAAACGTTAGCCGTATTCTCAAATATTTTCATAAAAAGGTCTGATTACAGATGATGACAATATCTCTGACTAGGTGATGACAAGGTGATGACAATCCTGATGACTCCCGGATTACTAGCCCAAGGTCCCTTTCGAAAGCCGTTTAATACACCAAATCACGCGTCTATGCCACACATAAAACCGTTTCAACAATAGAAAAAGAACAAAATGTACCTTGAATATAAATTTAAAAGTTTTAAATGTCGAAGAGATATATAAGAATTTCTTTAATTAAAATAAAAAAATGAAAAAAAATAAGAAAAGGGCGAGTTTAAGAAAAAAAAAAAAGAGGGAAGTTTTAGAGGGATATGGTACTAGTATTATAGATTTCTTGATGACGATTGAATTAGGTAACGCCACGCATTTATTTAATTGTTGAGTTGAATTAGGTAATAGTGATTACTCATTTTTAGAAAGCAATGTCGTAAAGTTTGTCTGTGATGGAATTTACCCCAACCTACTTCTTAAGATCTCTTCCTTCCCTTGAAATTTGGCCTAGCAATGACTTGAAAACGGGAATATAGACCGGGATGACATTTATAAACTACTTCGTAGGAACTACCATCAATACTTCAGATTTTCAATAGCCAAAGACCTTTAAAGAAAGACCGCGATGCTTGCGGGGTGAGGATAACCAGTACTGCAGACTGAGAAATATGCGGACCGAAATATTTTATGTGACCAGAACTTCTCGTTGATTTCTTTTTAAATAGTATATTTGAGTACAACGTTGAAAAATTTCAACCAATCAATATATTGGGGCTAGGGCACGAACACCACCCCAGGTTTGTACTGACGGGAACTTTAGACTAAAACGGTGAACATCAGGACTATGGGGAACTAGGCCATTAAAGAAAACCCATTATGAAGATTACGACAATGAAGAGACTCATTAAGTTATGATTTAAATCCAGATATTCAATTTCATTATATCAATGTCGATGTCTTATACTTTTACTACTTCGTTACACGTCACATCTTTTGCTATGCCAGGTACTTAGAAAAACTCTAAAAACTACAGACTAAGCTTAGTCGTTGTAGTTTCCACCCTTGCTACCGTCAAGGTTACGCTTTAAACCAATTTCAGCATCATAAGCAGCTTGCTGGCTAGTACCCTTCTCATCATAGTAAGGAACTTCACCATGAGTGGTAACTCTAACTCCGTGTCTGCGCTCAGGGTAGAATCCATAAGTAGCAGTATGAACTGACACACGATTATCCCAGAGAGCTACATCACCCTCATTCCACTTGAAGCGGACAGTAGCCTCTTGAGAAGTAGCAATAAGGTTGAAGAGGTACTTGAGAATGGCATCACTCTCTCCTTTGGGAATACCCACAATGGTGCGAGTAAATCCAGGATTAACGAAGAGAGCCTTATGTCCAGTGACAGGATGAGTCCTAACAAGGGGATGTTCAGTAATGATAGGCTCACGACGAACATGATGACCATTTCTTCGAGCATCTGCAGCCTGCTCCTGAGCAGAGTGAGTTGCTTTAAGTCCTTCGAGGTACTTCTGAAGACCAGGTGAAAGAGAATCATACAAGGCATATCCAGAAATCCAAAGGGTATCGCCACCAGAAGAAGGTCCCTTAAGAACCTTCAAAGAGGTATAAGATGGAGGTTGCTTCTCATAAGTGACGTCAGAGTGCCATAGATAAGTGGCAGGGAATGCAGTGTAAGGAGTTTTGTTCTCATCAGCCCAAATAACATGAACCTCAGTAAGATTGTCCTTGTATCCCTTTGGCAAACTGGTGGTGGCATGTCTATGCAATCTACCCCAGTACCTTCCCAAATCGAGCTGCTTCTCAATATCCAAATCGTGTTGATCACGGAAGAAAACAACCACTCTAGTTGCGAGAAGCAATGCCAATTCGTTCTTTTGAGTGTCATCAAGCTCAGAAAGCTTAACACCTACAATTTCAGTACCAACTTTGTGAGTCAAGTGTGTTACTGATACAGCATCTCTGAATAAGTTGGCAAAGTTGTTCTTAGGGTCAGCCAACAAAGCTTTGTCGGTTACCTCAAAGGTCTCGAGTGGATCCCAACTAAGCTCTGGGAAGGCTGGGCGGAGGTTGTCGAACTGATAGGTCTCATCTTCCTTCTTGAGTTCTTCCTCTGAAAGTCTCAAAGATGCAAAATTAAGAGTACCTTTGACGATAGTCTTACCAGACTTGATAGGTGTCTGCTGAGTAGCAGGAGTTTGAGTAGCGATAGGTGCCATATTTAAAGTTGAAGATGAAGATAAGATGAGGAAGAAGGCAATGGGATTGAGAGTGTTGATGAGGAGAATAAAGAAATCATTCAAAGGAGGGAAATCAGTCTCTATTTATAATGGATTGATGGTCGTTCATGCAAAACCTAATTGACTTTTCGCTTCTCGGAGTATATGTCATGCTATGCCTAAAATGAAAAGCAAGTCCATGCTCGAGGGACTGAGTAATGTAAGTCCGTTACGAATTTCGAGTCTACAATGACGCCACGGTATAGAAAGTCTTTTCTGCTAGTGGTGCGGTCAACACTGCCATAAATTGTGGCAACAGTATGCAAATTTATATTGCAACATATCAAGTGAAAATGGTGCAAATCTACAGAAACAGAGCAAAAAAAAGTTCAAAAAGTCACTCATTACAGATATCCGGGGCCAAATTTACAGTAGATTGAGTGGTACCTTGTGGAGACGTTCAGTGAATTACCAACGGCAGCGGCAGTTTCCAGTTTTAATTTTTAGCTTAAATTCGTTCATAATGGGCAAATTACGAATATTTCACAAAAAACATGTTTTCGAGACATTTTTTCCAATTCTACTTCAGTCATTCGAGTATGATTCTTACCTGCCTGTTTTTACTCATCTTCTCGTGAGCTTTTGTGGGCTCATGAATTCATAAACCTCGAGGAAAAAACGGACTGATTCTTACTACGACGATAGGTTTTTTGTTTTCTTGATTGTTGTCTAGTATAAATCGTGATATTATGTGTTTGTGATAACAGATTGTGCAATATCAGATTATGTATGTTAGTCAGCAGAAACATTTATTTTGTATCTGTGAATGGGGTTGATAACGCGAAAATGATTTATTTCGAGGTCAGCCACAGATTCACTGAGACTTCTGAGTTTGGACTTGGGAATTTTGGGATTCAGAGTTTAGAGTTAGGGGGTCTTGAACGGCCTGGCATTGATTGCCTCGTGAGGACTATTAATGGGGCTCTTATGAACTGTTTTATCGTTCTTCTGACAAACCTTGTCATGGACAAATTGAATTTGGCTTTTAGAGAAGCAAGATAACACACAATACATCAGTATTCAGCAATCTTGAAACCCTCAAGACCTCTACATGACTGTGTTTTGGTAACTATTCTTATGGCTTTGAACTTCGAACCATGGCCAAGAACAATAATGATATTAACTACTGCTCTTAACTAACTTGAGGCAATATCCAGTTTAATAAGGACCAAGTTGGTCTGTTGTTTTTAATCCACTTTCCTACTTCACCTCTTGTTTCTTTGTTTCAATATCTCGAGAGGAACTCCCTCGAGGACTAAGAGTATCACAAGCACTCGCCGAGCCTAGCCACATTTCCTTCATTTGCCTTCATAGTTGCCGTATAATTTTTCTAGTCGCTCAATATATGAATCACTATTGATTTTAACTTTATCTTCCGCATGAATTGATAATAAATTTTCTTCCAACCTCTCTTCAACAAAGTAGCATCTCGAAGGACTCTTTTTTCATACTGAGTCCATTCAAAGTGACTCAATTGCGACGACACTGGAGTATATAATATTCTTCTCCTTCTCAATTTAATCCATTTCAACTCAATTCAATTACTTTCCATTCAATTCAACTCAATTCACTTCTACTCAGTCTAATTCTCCTAATTCTTCACTCTCTGGATCTACTAGCAAACATTTTCATAGAACTCATATATTTCTCTTTCCTCAATTTCCTCCGCCATATAGCGTAACTAACCAGGGCATCACCTTCTCTTAGTCTCAATCCCTGGTAGTCATGCTCTCATAGACAAGATTGGTGTTTGTATGAGCTCCCCATACATGGTGCTTTTTGTTTAGCCTAAGCACAACAACCCAATATAAATAAAAATCATTCCCACCACCACCACAGAATAGAAATATCCTCCATTCTTTCGAAAATTTCCCCTTCATTTTAAAACCAAGTTCTCCTTCTTCACCTCATCTCCTTTTTTTGAACACTCAAAACTCAAACAACACCACTAGATCTCCTGCAGTTCATTCCCTTAGGTTTACCTATCCTGCCGACATTGTGCCCATTCAGCAGCTCACAACACGCTCAACCCTGAACTAACCCTCCAGACCAACGGCTTGCAGCAAACACCAGCTAAAGCAACTATTACATTCTTTATAATCTAATCTACATTATGGGAGATCTATCAGATTACACAAAACTTGAGAAAATTGGTGAAGGTGAGTAACTATTTCCATGTTCCTTTTTTTCCCGTCTAACCTCCTTGATAGGCACTTATGGAGTCGTTTACAAGGCCCGTGACATCAAGAACAATAATAGAGTAGTGGCTCTAAAAAAGATTCGCCTAGAAGCTGAAGATGAAGGAGTGCCCTCAACCGCTATTCGCGAAATCTCCCTATTAAAGGAGATGCATGATGAGAATGTCCTATCACTCCTTAACATTGTACACACTGACGGCCATAAGCTCTACCTGGTTTGCGAATTTCTTGATATGGACCTGAAAAAATACATGGAAAATATTCCAGCAGGCGTAGGACTCGGTGCTGACATGGTGAAACGTTTCATGGTCCAGCTCATCAAGGGAACCATGTACTGCCATTCCCACAGAATCTTGCACAGAGATCTCAAACCCCAAAACCTTCTCATTGACAAGGAAGGTAATCTAAAAGTAGCCGACTTTGGTTTAGCACGTGCGTTTGGAGTGCCCTTACGCTCGTACACTCATGAGGTTGTCACTCTTTGGTATCGCGCCCCCGAAATTCTCTTGGGAAGCAGACAATACTCAACAGGAGTAGATATGTGGTCAGTTGGCTGTATCTTTGCCGAAATGATCACCCGAAAACCATTATTTCCTGGTGACTCGGAGATTGATGAGATTTTCAAGATTTTCCGCGTTCTTGGAACACCTAATGAAGACGCCTGGCCAGGTGTTACTACGCTCCCTAACTTTAAGTCTACTTTTCCACAATGGACTCGCCGCAATATTGAAACCCATATTCCTGGTATCGATGAAGTCGGTGCTGATCTTCTGCAAAATCTGCTCAACTACGACCCTGCCATGAGAATCAGCGCAAAGCGATCTCTTCTTCATAAGTACTTTACTGAGTACTCTGGACAATCTAGTGACCAATCTGGCAGAATGTCGGGCGGTCTTAGCTCTGGCCAGGCTGCCACCCTACGAGCATAACCAACAGGACTCCGGCTATATTAGTGTGTGATTCCAAGCTACATTTTGCGATTCGGACTAATTTAATGTGCTTGATTTATTATTATTTCTTTTCTATTTTTATTTTATTTGACTTTATAAATGCTTTCCCTTTGCATTTATCCTCCTCCTCCTCATGACAACTATTTATATTTATACCCATATCCTTTTTTGTTGCAAATACAATGCTGTGTATCTTGAACTTTTCCTGTAGTTGGCTGTAGTTTACCAATTTCAATCCCAATGTTCGGCACGTTTTGCATGGAGCAATTTGTGCATAAAATTTTATTCTACGAAAAACCAAAGAAATCCCAACTCCCAACTCTGACAAACTCCTGAATCTAGTATTTACCCGCAACCTGCAGCTCTCACTTGGTTCACTATTTATTTTATCTCTTTAAGTTCATTTATTTATTTATTTCTATTTATTTTATTCCATCTACTTAGAGTTGATTCATTCTTCTTACTTTCAACTAACTCAGCATCATGGAATCACCTACAGCTTCTTCTGCCACAGCCCCTCCTCATCTAATGCAAGACCCTTCAGATAGCAATAAAGAAGATACTATTCAGCCCACCACCAAACATGAACTTTGGGGCTGGTACGCTTACGCTTGGGCAGCTGAACCATTCATTGTATCTGCTGTTGGAACATATGTCCCTATTCTTCTTGAGCAATTTGCAAGAGAAAAGGGTGTTCGGTTAGACGACCATAATATATCTTGTTTGGCCCCCGATCCACCAGGCGGAGCTCCAGGATTACCAGGCAATGGCACTGGATTACTTCCACCTGGAGATATTGGTGATCCTGGTAGAAGTCATCAGTGTGTGGTTGAAATTATGGGTAGTTACTACATTGATACTTCATCTTTTGCCTTGTACACTTTTTCACTCAGTGTGCTGATTCAAACTCTGGTAGTTATATCTATGAGCGGTGCCGCGGACCGTGGAAAGTTTAGAAAGAAGCTCATTGTATGGTTTGGATGCATTGGTGCCATTGCTACGTGCGGGTTTATATTTGTGAATCCGAATCATTATTTAGTACCTGCACTTTTGGCAATTATTTCAAACTCATGTTTTGGCGCTGTAACAGTCTGTGGCAATGCATTCCTGCCAGTTTTGGTAAATAGCCATCCTGATACCTTGGATGCCATTAACAGATCCCACGACGAGTCTCTACATCATGACGCATCCTCTCCTTTGTTAGAAAGTGCAGAAGATACTTCGCACAACCCGTTGAGCCACCCGGACATTATTGCAGCAACTACCAAAGTTTCTAGTAAAATTAGTGGAACAGGAGTAGCAATAGGCTATTTTGCCGCATTGATTGTCCAAGTTGCATCTATTCTACTTGTTGTTTGGACTGGTTCAAGTTCTTTATCTTTGCGCCTTGCTATTTTCTTCGTTGGCTTATGGTGGCTGATATTTCAAATCCCTGTATCTTTATTACTACGTTCACGTCCAGGACCGCCATTGCCAGCTCCTAAGAAAAAAGCTCACTCCAAGTCCAAATGGTCACAATTTAAACGTAAAGTTCACCGATTTCTCATGATGTCAACAAATGGTGGCTATGCCTACATTGTTTACGGCTGGAAAACTTTGTTTGCCACATTCAAAGAGGCACGTCAAATGAAAGATGTGGCTCTGTTTTTACTTGCTTGGTTCATGATTTCTGATGCTGCCACTACAATCAACTCTGCTGCCATTTTATTTGCTCGAACTGAGTTCCAAATGTCTGCCCCTTCTCTTGCCGTCATCGGGGTACTAGTTGTAATGTCAGGTATTTTGGGAGCCACTGTGATTCCCAAGTATGTAGTCCCTCGAATTGCTTCCAAAAACCCAGTTATAGGTATTGCATTTGTGGTCGTCATAGCTTCTTTCATTCCAGCTTATGGTGTGATCGGGTTTTACACCAAGCACCTTGGACTTCGTTCCCCCTGGGAAATGTACATTTTAGCTGTATGGTATGGATTTGCTTTAGGTGGTCTCAACACTTTGTGTAGATCAGTTTTTTCCATGCTGATCCCCCGTGGTAAAGAATCGACTTTTTTCTCCCTGTTCAGTGTTACTGACAAAGGGTCCTCAGTTATTGGGCCATTAGTATCAGGCCTTATTGTTGATCGAACCCATAATATTCGATACACTTTTTACTTCCTATTGTTTCT
This sequence comes from Geotrichum klebahnii, assembly GCA_030570935.1. Lineage (NCBI taxonomy): Eukaryota > Fungi > Ascomycota > Dipodascomycetes > Dipodascales > Dipodascaceae > Geotrichum > Geotrichum klebahnii. The sequence goes on along the minus strand of JAJLWW010000007.1, from coordinate 138,046 downwards.
GATGGTCTTACCTCTAGCCGTTTTTTATAACCTGGACGTGGAGCGTGGCAGTAAAGAGGCTCTATATTTGGAAGATGTAGAAGCCGAGGAAGAAGATGATTCATAAATATTATGGAATTAATTGTGCATATATATAAAGTCTAGTGGGTTTTCCCTAGTACTGCTATATCTAATACATGTTTGCGAAATTACCTGGTATTTCATCTGATTAATAAAGAAGTCCTAGGCTAATTTACGACATACAGCAAGTCACAAAGGTCTTTGTTTTTGCTATCGCTATAGAGATAGAAAGGAGCAGGTGTTCGAAATTGAGTGCCACTTTGACACTTATCCCATTCATTGCAGTCGTAAAATGCCTGTAGTCCAAGTGCTCCCGTTACATTTGAAATAATGAAAATTACTGTTTTGAAAATACTATGATGCGGGCCTTGTTCAATGCGACTGACTTTGTATGATCTTTCGTTATAAAATACCACTTAGACTGCTTTGGTACTTCAAATTCAGGATCTTGCTGCTGCCTTACTGCCCATATATCTTCAGGAGTTTGAAATAAAATGAAGATCCCCCTTTTTTCAAAATAGCATTTATTCCATCGATTCACCAATTCTTTAACCTTGGGATACTGATTCCGGCAGTTTTGCTTCATCATATATTTATAGCACTGATATCCACCATATGATGATAGACCTGCGTTTGTTATTATTTTGCGAGTCGTTGACATTTGGCTATCAATGGCAATTAGGTCTTCAATAAATCTGATACAGTCATCTTCGTTAATGCCATAAGTCGCAAACACACTGGGGTATACGGGTAGCACACCCTTACAAAGTGCGTCACACACTGCGTAGATTGTAAACGGTTCAAACCTGACACCACTCATTGGAAGAGGAGCTTGATCAAACTGCGGAGGACGGTTGACTAACAGGCCATGCATTGACTCTTGGTCCTTTCAATTTAAAATTCATTTTTACCTCTGGGAACTGTGAACTTGGGCTTATAATGACTGTCAGATCAGATTCAATGTACCGGGTGCTAGGTAGCCTTGCAACGTCCTGATACACGTCCTGATCGTATACAGTGCTTATTGAAGTTTGATCTATCAGTTGGGAATCATCATGCCCAGTAGAAACCGATAACGAACTCAGAGTACTTTTAGACATGACACTAGTAAAATTAACAAGTAGGATGGAAAAGTAAAATAAAGCTTTTGAAAATCAGAAATGAAATTAAACTTTGGGTGTGCCAATATATTTATTATAACAAAGTATGACCTCCATATCTTGGCCAATATTTGAGCTGAGTCAGGCATTTGTGCCTGCAGGACTTGGATCATGAGAACAGGTTGACATAACTGTTGGTTAATGATTCTTGAAGGGTTAATTAGAATATTTGATCCAAGGATATCGAGTAAAGTGATTACTTGACATGAAGAAATATTAACTAAGCCGTTGAGAAGTTTTGGATAACCCATGAGCAGCGCAAATGAGAGTCAAAGCCAATAAAATCCAGCCTATGAAAACAAATACCGAGGGCCTCATATCTCATTATGGCTAGGAGATACGGGACCAAGCTTTTTATCATCTTCATACTTTGAATACCATTGTTTTCATTACAAGACAGCTCTTCATCAGTTGACAGAGTTTAATTTCTGGGAATCCCATATCAAGTCAGACCCCGATTAATGGCATGAAGTAGGGGAGTAGGTTCTTAGTTAATTACGGAATCAAATTCAGCAAAATACCTTATATATCAAGAGATGCAATCATATGGTAAACCTGAGTGAAGAAGTAAGGTTAGGATAAATTGTGTTCATGCTCATGTTTTTGGTTTCTATTTTCTTTTTTGGTTTGGATTGCTTTGGTTATTTCTTTCGACCTCTCAAATACTGATAAGGTTTTCCTTCCATTGAACTGAACCTTTCCTTTCCCCAGTTCACAACCGCTTTAAATCAACATTCTCATGAAGTTTTCAATACTATCAGCTACCTTAATATTGGCCGCCTCGTCGGCTAATGCTCTATCTATTGATCAGCAAGTTTTCTCAATAGGATTAAGCGCCTTCAACTTTTTGGACAGGTTTTTTCCTACGCTTGGAACAGCAAACGATGAGGTTGAGCAAACATCTTTCTTACAGCGTGCTGCTGAGTTTTTGAATTGGAATATTGATAATATCCCTGCTGAAATTAAAAAAGACTGGTCTCAGATGGAAGCTGACCATCCTTATCTATTAGAGACCCACAAATTTGTTAGCGAGCCCATTGCCCATCAACGTCGGCCAGACTCCGAATGGGATGTTATCGTCAAGAATGAATTCGATTTTCCACAACACTCACTAAGACTCAAATCACCTATCGTGGATCTCGGAATAGATTCAGTCAAGCAATTTACTGGATATTTGGATGTTGAGGATGAGAAGAAACACTTCTTTGTCTGGTTCTTTGAGTCGCGAAATGACCCTAAGAACGATCCAGTAATTCTGTGGCTCAATGGTGGACCTGGTTGTTCTTCAATGACTGGACTACTCTTTGAACTGGGACCTGCTAGCATTGGCAAGAAGATTAAACCGATTTCGAACGAATTTGCTTGGAACAATAATGCTAGTGTCATTTTCCTTGATCAACCTGTTAACACAGGGTTCTCATACTCTGAAGAAAAGGTTGGTACTACTCGCGCTGCTGGAAAGGATGTCTATGCCTTGCTCAGCTTGTTCTTCGAGGAGTTTCCTGAATACAATGGCAACGGGTTCCATATTTCAGGCGAATCTTATGCTGGCCACTATATTCCAGGCATTGCCACTGAAATTCTTGAACACCCTGAATCAGAGCGTAATTTCAACTTGACTTCCATTCTGATTGGAAATGGATGGATTGATGTTAAGAACCAAGCCCCTGCTTATAAGGAGATGGCCTGTGGTAATGGCGGTTACAAGCCAGTGTTGGATGCAGATGCTTGCGAATCTTATAATGACCATTTGCCTTTATGCCAGCGTCTTGCTCAGCGATGCTACGACCATCAAAACCCATTTGCTTGCATTCCTGCTGATTATGCATGCAACATGTTGCTTACACCTTACATCAAAACAGGACTCAATGTTTACGATATCAGAGGTCCATGTGATGGAGACCCAGAAGGTGAATGCTACATTGGCCTGGACTACGTTGACGAGTATCTTAATCGTCCCGATGTTCAAACTGCAATTGGTGTAGAGCCCACGAAGTTTGAAGGCTGTACTGATTCAGTTTACAATTCATTTTTGTTTACTGGCGACAGCAGTCGTCCATTCCAGTTTGACATTGCCCAATTACTAGACCAAGGCTTGCCAGTTCTCATCTACGCTGGTGACAAGGATTTCATTTGCAATTGGGTTGGACAAGTTATGTGGATTGATGCTCTTAAATGGACAGGTGCTGTGCTGTATAAAGATGCCAAGGTCAGAACTTGGGAAACAGAAGATGAAGGCGTCGCTGCTGGTACGGTCAAGAGTGCTCACGGGCTCACCTTTTTGAGAGTCTATGATGCTGGCCATATGGTTCCATATGACCAACCCAAAAATGCTTTGGAAATGGTTAACAGATGGATTTCAGGTGACAGATCTTTCAAATAACACAAAGGTGTTATTGCAAATTATAATAGTAATATGAATATATGAATAGTAAATATGACCAATATCAATAACTTGAGTTAAGCAATTTCAGTTAAATTTCAGTTGAAAAATTCTTTAAAAATCCTTTGATATTTTTCGTAAAAGCATTCATAAGTCTGCAAATTCTGTTAATCCGTAAGAGTTGGAACTAAGTTGTATCTTCAAATTTATTTTTTAGTTTAATGATTTATAAAGAAAAAAAGGGAATCGTTAATTAAAATAAGAATGAATTACAATAAGGATACATATCCAAAAAAAAAGGAAAAGAAAAACGAAAAAGAAAGAAAGAAGAAGAAGAAGAAAAAAGGTAAGAATTACTGCTACTCTCAATTCATATCTTCAAGTAATTGTAATCTCATCGGACAAAAACCGCTCCCAATCTTTAATCCGATTTTCTTTTCCAAATGGTTTCAGGGCTCTAGTCAAAATCTTATACTTGCCTGCTGGAATCTCAGACAGATTTGCAAAATTTGTAATGGGAAATGTCAGTTGTGGTGATGAAAATCTTGGGAAATATGTTTGAGGAAATGTTAATGGACCAGTATCGCCATCATAAGAACAAACTGGGCCAATGTAGTTACGTTTACCAGCAATAGGAGAAGTCACAAAATCATTTGATAACGTATAACTGTTAGAAACCAAATCGACAGAGACTTGTTTAGACCCAAATACCATGTTAATATAAAGAAATGGGTAATCATATTGGCCTACTGCAAATTGAGCAGGGCCAGTAACTGTAGAGAGCCCTGTTTCTGTAAGACGCTGAACTTCTGGTGCACCACTGATTGGTGCAATATTGCTGGTAGTTTGTTGAACACCCATATAAGGTACACTAATTACTTCACCATTGTTGATACCGATTTCTATCTTGCCCTGGTATACAATACCTTCATTAGTTTTTCGCGGTAAACTGAACGTTACCAAAATTATAGTTGATCCACCCGGAGGAAGGAACCAGACGGATGGCACTATAATCACACCAGCCTTAGATCTAGTGTTATATGGAGGGAAATATACATTTGGCGAACCAGAAGAGTCGATTGCAGTAACTGTTGTACCTGCCACATGCCTAGCTTTATAATACAATAACTTGTTGCTAGTGTTTTTGATGGTAATTTTATGAAGATATTGGCGGTGGGAGGTGTCATTTAAAGAGATGAGAGGTTTGGATGTCAAAATTGTTGAATATTCTATAACTTTCAAAGCATCAACTAATCCTGCACCTTGTTGATTCAGAGGAGCAGCAACGCCAGAAATATGAGCTGAACCATCATATAATTCTAAAACTTTGGCGGTAGTAATAAGTCTGCGGTTAAATTCAAGAGCAATACCAGAATATGAGTTTCCTAAGGATCTTGAAATTCCACGGCTACTAAGATATAACGCAGCAACACCTGATATGTAAGGGGTTGCAAAACTTGTACCAGAAACGGTGACATATGTATCATCCAGTGTAGGAGCCAGGATGTTTCCTCCAGGAGCAGAGATAGAGGGATAAAAGTAATTGTCATAAGTAGGACCCCAATTAGTAATTCGATTTGGATATCCCGAGCCAGCAAATGAACTTGTAAATGGAATAGGACTGCTGTTTTCACTGAAAGTAACGGTAATATTGTTACTGGATTGCGTTTGAGTTTCAAACCAAGAGCTGAAATTATTGTCAACAAATGCACCTCCCCTGAGAGAGCCTGTGAATTGTGGAGTATAATTGTATAGCATTGTATTAGTCTGACCATTGATAAGTAAAACGTAGGTATAACCTAAACTATCAATATTTGCAAATTGAACAGTATCGGAACAGGTTCCTCGTGAAATTAAAAGAATAGATGAATGTCCTGGTCGAGAGGTGATATCACAAGCAGAAATTGAAGAGTAGTCAACTTCATAATCCCCGCTGAGAGGAAAGTAAGTTCCATTTGTAGGTAAATAGTTGAATTGCTTTGACTCACCAGAAGATGACTGTGCATAGACAGGCCAGGTAACAACATCGGTAGACTCTACTGATCCAACGGCTAGTGTATTCAAGCCAGCCGGACTAAACGGATAATAAGGGCCATATGCACCATTATTTCCAGCAGCTAGCACGCAAATTATGCCCTTCTTGATAAGTCCATCAGTCATTACATTGATAGGATTGGTCGAGAAGCCACTAGCAGATCCCAGTGACATTGAAATAATATCTGCTCCATCGTTATACGCTCTTTCCATTGCAGCAAGAATGACATCAGTAGTAACGTATGAACTTAAAGAAGCAAAGACACGATAGCCTAAAAGGCTCGCTTGAGGCGCCACTCCCAGATACTTAGGGCTGTTACCAGTAGCGACTCCAGCAGCTTCAGTTCCATGTCCTTCAGTGTCCATAGGGTCAGAATCGGCAGAAAACCCATTGACAAAAGTTGGGTTATCTCCAACAAAATCATAGCCGCCCTTAACTTTGAACGAAGATCCAAACCCTTCACCCAAAGCAGAATGGTCGTAGTCAATTCCTGTATCAATAATGGCAATAACTACATTAGCTCCCTGTATTCCTTTTGCATGAACGTCATTGACATTGGTAACTTCATGTACGGCGTTCCATGGAGTAGAGGATGCGGTAGCGGCTGTAGAAGTTGAGGTTTTTGATTGACGGCGGAACTTAGAGCGCTTAGCTTTTTTCCTAGAAACTGATTTGGAGTGCTTAATATGTTCAATGGGCCACATGTGCCTAACAAAAGACAGTGACATGAAGTACTTTTCAGGTGTGCAATAGCGTTCAGGAACGCCAGATGTAAGTTTGAAAGATACTCCATTCAAGGCAGTAGAAGAAAAGTTGTATTTGGGAACCACTGTAACATTATCAGCTTTCAACTGCTCGTAGAATGTATTAATTGGGTCAATGCCGGAACGTTTTGCAAGCAAAAGAGAGTCAAATTGAACAATGTATCCAGACTCAAAAGTAGAGGAACTTAGTCCCAAAGTCACAATGGCAAACGAATATATAAGAAAGAAAAGTAAAAGCATAATAAGTTGATTTTGTGAAGTTTGGCTTCTTAATCTAGGGCATATCCCCAGTATTTAAGAGTGATTTTACATTCTTGTTCGATATAAAAATGATGTAAGAGGGTTGAATAGTTATGTGTCCAAGTTCCCCTTGTGAACTTCACAGTTCAATATGAAACAATGGATCGAATTAATGAGGGTAATAAAGGATCAAAGAGCGTAGATATGCTGATTCAATGACCCTTTTTTAGTAGTCAAAACAAAGCTGGTTCGTGGTGTTGTAATTCAAGGTGCCGTGTTTGTAATATTTTTATTCTTTTATGCTTCATTGCACAATGTTTCGGCTCAACCTATTGTTCAGGCCTAAAAGGGACAACCATTCTACAGACCGAAATCAGACACATCACACTAAACTGCACCATATACCAAGATTTTCAGGTATTTTATACATCACAATGAACTCTCATAGCAGGAAAGCTAATAATATGCCTGGAATGTATTTCTCGTTTGTGGAGGGTATTGAAGATTTTAAGTTTCGGGTCTCAAAAGGGTCAGGTATAAAATATATGATATGTGGACTATAGTATCACAATGGATCAGGCTGAGAGCAATGTCAGAACCTTTCCTGGTAGTTTGCCAATCTTTTTATTTCGCATAATAATGGTATTTTTGGTATATCATTGTTCTGCTCCAAGAGGGTTGAAAGAAGAAAAAAAAATCAAGAAACACAAACAAGAAATGAAATTTTGGATTGCAACAACATGCATGTGAGTATTCAACGTTTAGTCACGATACCCACACTCAACAACAGCTTATTTTTTTTTTCGGCTCAATTACAGTATATTTAGACTGAGTCGTCACTAATCATGTTTTATTGGAGCAACTATGGAAAATGAGGGGAGCAAACTAATAAAAAAATAATAATAAATCAATAAAACGAAACAGTTACCTCTCATGCTCATATGATAATCGAGTAGCAGGCAAAATTAAATAAGGGAATGTGGTGATGGTAAAAACAATTAGCGGAAGGGATCATTATTGTGTATGTGCAAATGAATTGTCGGTTGGACCGTTTTTGTTAAAAAAAAAATAATAAAATAAACATGGAATTGTTTTGGCAGCGGAAGTCTCGGTTTAGAGAATAACACAGCAGGTGGAAGAAGAAGGCTGGTTATTGATCAGTAAACTGGCTCTGGTGGCCACTTCAAACACATCATCGACTCCCTCGCCAGTTAGGGCCGAGCATTCGAGATATCGCCGGGCACCGATTTCACGAGCTATAGCATCTGCTTCTTGAGGACTGACGAACGGAGTGCTCCGTTTGCGCATCTCCTCAATCGCACCTGGATGTGTTCGTAAATCCTTTTTTAAGCCAACAAGTAACACTGGAACGTTTGGACACAGTTGGTTGACCTCTTCGATCCACTAGAAAGTTTAGTTAGAAAACCCGAGTGGAGTGAGTAGAGCAAAGCTTAACACCTACCTTGGTTTTAGCATTTTCCAAACTGTCAGGGCTATCCACCGCAAAACCTATTAGAATGACATGGGCTTTTGAATATGATAGTGGGCGTAATCGCTTAGAAAATGTTAGTTTACAGTCAGTATTGAATGGGGGTTTGCTGAATATATACATACCTCGTATTCTTCTTGACCACTGATCAATGAAATAATTAAGGTTAGAGAAATGGCAACGTCTGGTTACATCTTCAATACTTACGCAGTGTCCCACAGAGTCAATTGGACAGATTTTCCATCGACTCGACAATCAGTAACATAATTTTCAAAGACAGTTGGGTGCTATACAAGTTGAGGATTGTTAGGGCTCCTGAATGGCTATAATAATTGTAGTAATTGGGCACATACATATTCCTAAGAGAACGATCACAAAGTTAGTAAAAGAGGAACACACAGAGCCGATTCAAACAGCAAGTACATACTTTTGGGAACTCTCCTAGAGTAAAAACACAGAGAAGAGAGGTTTTACCACAGGCACCATCTCCAACAATGACGATTTTTCTAAAAATAAAATGAGTTAGAGGGAGGGCTAAGGGGGGTGTCTGATGGGAGGTAAATCAGATAACGCACCGTTTGACGACTTCACGAGATGCCATGGTAACAGCAGTAGAGTATACAGAAGCTGAAGAGAAGTTATTAAACTGAGATTAAGATAAAATTAATAGAGGTACAAAAGGCCTGTTGAGGTTGGTGAAGGGAGACAAGAAGAAATATGGTGAGTGTTGTGAGTGGGTTGGTTGGGGGGAGCAGCAGAGATTTGAGTGAGGCAGTGAAGGTGGTTTGGTTTTTGGTTTGGGAGGATTTTGAGTGAGAAAACGATAATAAAATAAATAAATAAAAAAATAAAAAAAAATAAAAAAATAAAAAAATTCAGGAAAATGAAAATGAAATTTAAAAATGACAAAAATGAAATTTAAATTGAAATGGAAATTGAAATTCAAAGTGAAAATTGATTTTGAAATTGAAATATCTGAAGGGTAGCAGGTAGCAGGTAGCAGTTAAGCCACAGAATGAAAGATATGAAGAAGAGGAAAAAATAAAAGGAAGAGACCAGGTGAGTAAGGAGATCACGATGGAGGTCAATAGTAGGCGAAAATGAAGTCAGCAAGAGAAGAGTTGCTTGGAAGAATAGAAATGAACAGAAGGAAATGGAAATAAAAGCTTTGAAATGAAAAGTTTTGGAGAATGAAGGCCAGTTCTGGTCAGGTTTGATGCTGGTAACGTTAAGTCGAGTTAGGCAGGAGGATGGGGCAGTCTAAGCGCAGCGCAAAACAAGAAGATGATGAAGAACCCAAGTGAGAATACTAGAAATGATGAAAAGTATTGAACTTATAGAGATATATACAATGGAGGTTTACAGAAGAAGTAGTAGTAGCTTGAAAAGATGATATATATGGATTTGAAATTTAGAGAAGAAAAGAAGAAGAGAAGTTAAAATTTCAGCTTAAAAAAACTAAAATAAATCAAGAATAAATAGAAAATTAAATGCAAATTGAAAGGAAAAAAAAACTAAAAATGACAATGCGATACGCGAAGTGACGTAAAGAGACAGAAGGCTTTTGGTCCAAAAATAGCTCAGGCGAAAATTTCTTCGATGGAAGAGAAGTTTAATTCAAGATAAAGTTGAAGGTTCCAGGATGAACATTCCGTGAATATGATCTGAAAATAAACCAGCAAAAACACTGCCAACTATCCAAGTCGCTCACTGTTGACACGTAAAGCCAAGGCAAAGGAACAGTAAAAAGATGCTTTGACTTGACCAAAACAGAAGGGCTCAAGGAGGCTGAAGTAAGTTAGTTAGGTAGTAAATGAAAAGCAATCATCTCGTGAGGATCAAGCTATTTGCGCTCAACGAATAAACGACGATCTAATTCATCAAAAAAAATTCAGCGGCTATCACTTCAAGCGGAAAGAAATGAAATGGATTTTTGAAATCAAAAACCAATCCTCTCACTTAGCCGTCGTTAATTGCAAGAGTGCTCGCTGCCGAGAAAAGAGGCCTAAACAGGCCAGACCTTGATTACCAAAATCTGATAGAATCATGAGCTCTTCTAATCCCATAAACTCATTATTCTCTTAAAAATATAGGGCAAATTACTAAATAATTTGTACGACTCATACCTGACATCTCTCGCTCAGGATTAAATCATACCAAGTTACAAGAACAATTGCTTTGATCGTGAAATATACCTGACCACAGTTAGAGCGTTTATGAACATTTTTTATAAGGTGAAGACAATAATCATGTCATTCTGGTTATTTTTATCGATATCTAAAGGTCGACATTACAAGTAGAGATATCGTGACAAAGGCATATGTGCGTATGATTTGCCCTCAGCTGCTCAAAGATGGAGTTTTGACTTTGTTTCGAAGCGTCTTGCAGGTATCGTAAAAGACGATTCTGTAGAACCTGCATATATATATCCATGTTTCTCTCATATCCTATTAATTATTTTTATTACTTCAGCTCGATGTGCAAAGCTCCTACAGTTCACAGAATCACCGGTTTCTGAGTTTAACTAGTGATATTTTACTTTAAACAACTGGAGATGTGATTAGTGGAGTTAAATGGTAACAGGGAAAGTCAAGTAATTTGGAATTGTTTTTGGCTGAGAATTTGGACAACTGAGTTTTAATGGCCAATGACCAAGGTCATTTGTCTCTCACGAAATGAAGACTACGAATAATATAGTGCTGATAGATCTACCTCAATTGTGATAATGAGATTTAGCCCAGATATACTGAGATGTCATAAGAGTCAAAGTCATTGCGATAAATAAGGTAAAATTGCAATCATTACTAAATAAATCTTTTCTGCTAGAGAATTTACAACCTGGCTCTAGGCGGTGGGTGGAAGTAGAAGAGAGAAAGAAATACGATGCTAGGGGAGCACCCAATTGGACCGGCAGAAAGGCATTCATTCATGGACTAAATCTAGACCATTTCTCCTCATGATAAGGATATTTTGAAAGAACAAGAAACTCAATTCACATTCAAACATGGCAATACATACCCATTGAAATATGACAATTGCTGGTTCTTAATTTGTAGCTATGAACGGTTGTCTACAGAGCCATGAAGAATGCTGATCATGATGATCCATTATACTCAACTAGGGTTATAGACCTTTAGTAAAGATATTGGATTTTATGGGGCAAATTTTTAATGACATCTGTTTTACATCTATGTAGAGCTTAGTTAACTCTAGGAGTGACTTCCAAGTTCATTTCATAAAGCCATTGAACAAGTGGAGATTGCTGTACAAATTATTCATGTTTTATCTCTTTCCTTTTGAAGCACTTTGATATAAGAATAGAGAATGGGTAAACTGAATTGTTTTCATTCTGTAATATAATTGTATACATAGTATTCACTTTCTGTTCTGGCTGTAGGTCTCGTCGTCATTCCTGTCCACCCCACAGGATGAAATATCAAATATCAAAAATCGATTATCAAATTCAAATTGTAGCTCCTAAAATGAATTACCTCTATAATCAGTGATTATAAGTGTGATGACTAATGATTACACATATATTACATCTTAACGCGAAAATAAAATCCAGACAACTCGAACCTCTACAAATTTCAGTTTAAATAAGAAAAAAAAATAAAATAAAATAAAAAAAAAGCGTTACCACCGAACGCCGGACCCAGTCTTAACCATCGCCATTAAAACACAACTACACTAACAAGATCAGCTTTTCAGGTTCTCCCTCTGGCAATACCTGATAATATTTGTGTACATTACAAAGATTCTTACGCAGGTATCTTTATAGTTGGTACTACTTTCAACTACGGCGGTAGTTTAATCTTTTTTTTTTGCACTTCCACATCCTCCCTACCAAACCAACCATTCTCTTTTTCCTTCGCTCAACATATCCAAAATTTCTGCTATCACTGGCTTCCAATGTAAGTTGAATGCAAAATTTTGAGTCTATAGTATTGTCTCTAACTCTGCTTGTAGATACTCGTTGCCTTTTAAATGGCCAAATCAAAGTGTCATTATACATCGTCCAGTGATGACCACAGCTCGAAGAACCTTAGCCTGGGCTCTGTTTTTCCTCACTCCTCGGGCCAGGATTCTGCTTCGACGCTAGTTCCATCTTCAGCATCTCCTTTAGAACCTCTACCATATCTCTCTCGCATAATGGATGTCACTACTATTTTCTCTGATGAGGAGGATGATATCCAGTTTGTAGCTGGAGATACTGTAGATTTCGAATACTCAAAGCGTGTGGAAGCCGTTCCAGGCGAGCCTAGTCTATCGTCTTCTGCAAAAAAGAAGAAGAAAAAGAAGAAGAAAAAAGCTCAAGCGGAGGCTGAAATAGATCCTGAAGAGTCTCAAATTACTGAACTTCCTACCGACATTGATCCAACAACCATCGATTTCTTTGGACGCCGTGATTTTTCGCTCAAAAACGTCAAACTATCATACCCGGATAATTTAGTATCTGTTGCAACAGCTGCTGCTGCTGCCGCTGCGCTCAATCACTTTGAGTCTGAAACAATAAAAATCATGGGAGCTAACGGTACTGTTCCTTCAATTAAAGATCTGGCTAACGCTATTACAGTGGAAACGAATAAAGTCATTGCAGAATCAGCAGCCAAAGCGGTAGGTCCAAATGGCGAAAAAGTTGATCCTCGAGAGCTTGCTCTACGCCAACTGCACATCCAGCAACATGTTTTTCAGCAAATGCAACAGCAGCTTGAGCAACTACAACAACAGCAAGCTCAACAAGAGCAGAGTGATCAACAGGGTCTACATCCAGAAACCCAGCAACTGCTGTTTCAACAACTGTATCAGCAAAGTCTATTACAGGATTCTCCAGAACTGGAGCAGCAACCGTTCTCTCAATCTCAACAACAACAGCAGCAAAAGCAATTGATACGACAGATACAACTAAACCGTCTACAAAAGCTACAGCAAAAGCCGCTGGAGCAAATGGAACTACCTCAGCAACCCCAATTACCCTCCCAACCACTTCAACAACAACAGCATCAACAGCAGCATCAACAGCAGCAGCAGCAACAGCAACAGCAGCAATTACAATCTCAGCAGACTCAACACCAAGATGTAGACCTGAATAAAGCACAAAATGGGACTCCCGGGCAACACACCCAACAACAACAAATGCGATACGTTCAATACTCGCATTCTCCCCCTGTCCAGCAAGCCCCCAACCCTCATCAAAGGACAATGCTTGTGCAGCATCACCATACCCATGATCAACAGCATGACTCCAAAGACAAAAAAGGGAGCTCAAAAAACGACGGCCAAGATAAAATCTGGGACACTGGTTCTGTTGAAGAAAGGCAGCGCATCAAGCAATTCTGGCTAAGTCTAACTGAAGAGCAAAGGCGAGAATTAGTAAAAATTGACAAAAGTACCGTCATGGAAAAGATGAGAGAGCAAAAACGAACTAATTGTAACTGTACTGTGTGTGGGAGAAAACGAATGGCGATCGAAGAATTAGAGTCCTTATATGAAGCTTACAATGATGTCAAACCCGAAGAAGACGAGAATTCTTCTGAACAAGAAGGATCCGTATCAAAGCGATGGGAGCCATTTAATTTTGGAAATAGTCTTACTATAAAGGGCGGAATTCTCATGGTTGCCGAAGATCTACTGAAAAACGATGGAAAGTTTATCGACATGATGGAGAACTGGGCTGAAAAGAGGATACGACGTGAAGAAGAAATGGAGGCCTTGGCTGCCGATTATATATGGGATGGAATGCAGGAAGAATACGATGAAGATCAGCCTTCAGGAGATGAAGAGGAATATGAGGATGATGAAGATTACGAAGAGACAACAGATACAGAAGAAGATCGATGGGCTGAGAGTAAGCGATTGCTTCAAATGTTTGCTGCAAAAATGTTTGAGCAACGAGTAATGGCCGCCTATCGTGAACGTGTTGCCAATGAAAGACAGCGGAAATTTCTGGAGGAACTAGAAGAAGAGAATCGACTTCGAGAAGAACGGGAGGCCAAAAAACAGCGCGATAAGGAAAAGAAGAAGAACAAAAAGCGTCAGCAAAAGTTAGCCAAGGAAGAAGAGAAGGCTAGACGGGAAGCTGAAAAGGCAGAACTCGAAGCCCAAGAAAAAGCCAAGCAAGCTGAAATACTCGAAGAAGCACGTCGAAAGAAGATGGAGCAAAAGCAGAAAAAGGAAGCTGAGCGCAAGCAAATGGAAGAAGAACGACGTAGGAAGCAAGAGGAAGAAAGGCAACGGGAGGCTGAACGCAAACTCGAAAAGCAGCGACGAGAGCAGCAAGAACGAGAAGCTAAGGAAGCCGCTAAGAGACTGGCTCAAGAAGCTGCAGAGCGTGAGAGGCAAGAAAAGGAGCGAAAAGCTGCAGAGGAGGCTGAACGAGCTAAGCGTGAAGCTGAATTGGCCCAACAGCAGGCTGCAAAACGTAAACAACAACATCAGAAGCAGTTGTTACAAAGTCTACAGCAGCATGCTCAGGAAATTGGTGTTCCAAATCTTGTGAAAAGTGTTGCTGATACATCGGCCAGTACCTTACCAGCGACTGCTTCGCAACGCCCAGTAGCTGACCCGGTTTTGCTTGCCTCCTTACAACAGCCTTTGCAACAATCTTCGCCAAGGTTGTTTGGGGATCATTCTATAGTTCCACCTCCTTTACCTCTTTTACAACAGCAGCAAGGGTTTTTAGGGCCAGTATCACAAACTAGTTCTGGCTGGCCAGCCCCGTCTTCAGCTTTTAATCACACTACCTCTTCCCTTGGAAATATGTCTGTATTGTCTGATATTCAAGTCGCAGGCTCTGCTACCCCTGTCAATACAAACACTCCTACTCAGCCTTCATCTCTGGTCTCTTTAGGAATTCTACCACTATACAATAATACCAACACGAACTCGGTCAATATAATGAGGTCACCACCATTGGTGGAAAGTAATACTCACTCATCACCGGCAATGAGCACCCCACCTTTAGCACCAATCCAACGGCCAACTAGTGGCTTAGAACAGGAGCGAAAAAGTGACGGGTCGAAACCATCAGTTGAAGAAGTTACGAAACAAATGGGCAGCAGTGCTTTATTAGATGATGACGAAGACGAAGATGCCTTGTTGTCTTGTAATGTTGTTCCCTTATCGCCTGTATCTTCAGCGACTGCTGCAACTCTTCCCAGGAGTCGAACAAGTTCATTGTTTGGATCTTCACCGTTGGTTAGTGATCCTTTTGAAGCAGGGGCCAAGGCCAATACAGTTGGTAACAGCGCTGGTAGTTGGAACCCATTATTAGGTTCAATCCGACGTGGAAGCGTGTGGTCTTCATCCAATAGCCCTTCTAATAGATCTTCTGTACTCTCAAATGAAGTCACCGGAAGTATTGGCACCGTTAGTGGTATTGGTGGCGGTATTGGCGGTGGCATTGGCGGTGGCATCGGAGGTAGTATTGGAGGTATCGGCGGTGGCATTGGTGGAGGTATCGGTGGAGGCATTGGTGGAGGTATCGGCGGAGGTAATGGTGGAATCGGAGGTGGTATTGGTGGTGGAATTGGAGGTGGCATTGGTGGAGGCAATGGCGGGATTGGAGGAAACATTGGTGGAAATATTGGTGGGCACATTGGTGGAGGTCATGGCGGTAATTCATTGTTAAATCGTGAAATGCTGATCCAGCAAGCTGCTATCAAAGCTTATCAACAACATCATTCTGCCGGCTCTGCAGATGGATTTGTTCCTGCCCATGTCTTATACCGATCCACAATAGGTTCTATTCCAGGTGGAGAGTCAATCAATATGCAAGAGTTTTATCAGGCATGTGCTACTACTCTGGCACCAGCTTCTTCAACCTTGGGCTCGTCTTCGTCTTCATCTCCTCTACAAGGAGGATCAGCGGTAGGTCAATTCCAGTTGATTCGAGATGCTTTTGGATTGGTAACACATATCAAGTATCATTCTCCATCTGAGCTGCAACAAGCACAAACTCAGGTACAATTACAACAACAACAGCAGCAGCAGCAACAGCAACAACAACAACGATTTTCATACCCTCAATCTCCATCTCCATTTAAGAATCCTTCTTCTTCTGATATGGCTATCCCAATGAATGGTGGCATCAATTTTTAATTCTGCGATTTTGTATATTTTCACTCATGTATGTTCTATGTCTTTTTGTATGCTTTTGTTTTTGTATCAATAGTTTTTTTTATTTATTTTTTTTTTTGACTTGACCTCACTCTTTTCCAAGTTATATTCTTTTATCTAGGCAAAATCCTTGGCTTGGATGTTCTAAAGTATATGTATATAAATTTGTATTTTCAATTTTATGAGGTTATGTGCTTGTTTTTCAGTTTAAAATTTTAATGTATTATATCACACACATCGCAAATTCTTTGTTTTTTCGCTCGCAGTTGTATCAAGGGAGATGTACTAATAGTCATCTCCCTCATAGTAGTAATTGTTTTCTTCATTTTCATCAACAGCTTCTTCATTATTATAGTAGTCGGCTTCAGTTCCATTACTAGATCTTCTCCGAGAGCTGTTGCTGTTTGCTCCAGTTCGGCTGTTACTACTACTACTGTGGTAGTCCTTTTTCTTCCAATCGCCCGATGCCACTGGCTGTTGGTGTTGAGAAGTGCGTCGTTTATTCATAATACTACTATTACTGCTGCTATTGGTGCTACTGCTGGCACCATTGGAGTTACCACTTCCGCTGCTAGTGCTGCCGGTCCGCAATGCTTTTACACGCCGCATTGCATAGTTGACAGGCACGGAATGTTCAATACAGTGTCTCATGGACTCTTCATCATGGAATGAGATAACCACGGAATGAACTGTTGTACTGGGCATGGTATTCTTTTCTGGGTTCCGTAGTAGAGGCCGTGGCATACATGCTAATTGAATGTCATTTTGTTCGATATCGTCTCGTACTTGTTGCATAGAAAGTGTTTTCTCAACACCATAGACAACGGCTTCATAGTACCCTACGGCACCACTAGTGCTACTACCACTACTGCTGCTGTTGTTACTACTAGTAATGGTAGCAGCCACAGCGATGACGGTGGTACTGCTTGAATGTACTTTTGGAGGTGGTGAAGGTTTACTAGCGGATGCTCCTGTGGGTTTTCTATATTTTTTCAAAGGCGCAAGAGGAGTATTAGGCTCAGAGTTGGGTGATCCTCGAGTTACTGATGGTGCAGAAGCTGATGCAACTGTCACGGTATAATCTTTGTCAAATGTAGCAGGTGCAATAGCCTCAGCTGGAGGAGTGGGCAAAATAGAGGTATCAGCCTCTTTAACTGGAGAGAGTCCAATGACTTCGGTCTGGAGCGGCGGGTTTTTCAAGGTATTATTATTAGCATTATTATAATCAATGTTGTTGTTGTAGGCATAGTTCTTTAAAATTTTGTTCTCATCTCTTAATTGAAGTATTTCTTGTCTCATTTGAGAATTGTCCAAATCTAGTAGCTTCAATTCCGCCTTAAGGTCCATAACCACATTATCAAGCTTTAGTAGCATGGTCTCAATATTGTGAATTCGGGTAGTACCATTTTCAGCAGAGACTACATTTGAAGACTGTTGTTGACCCTGTTGTTGTTGTTGCTGGAACGTAGTCATCACTGAGCCGGACGAAATTATGGGCGACTGCGAAAAAATCAGATTATCATTGTGTAAGCTACCACCAATGCCGTTATTCCCGTTGTGGTTGCTTCCGCCACCACCAACGTTTACACTGTTCCAACTAAACTTGTGCTCACCTTGAGGCGTTCTGTGCTTTTCTTCAGGAGGGTCTGATAATCCTTGGTTAGATAAGGAAGATGACACAGAAGTGTGCATGGCTCCAAAGATATCCTGATCCATAGATTGGAGGGCTCCATAGGACGTGGGCGTCATTGGCATTGAACCTTTCGCATAGCCGTAGGTGCTGTTGCCACTGCTTCCAGTTGAAGAATAAAAGTGACTAGGTCCAAATAGTGACTGAGGCTGCCTCTGTAGAGGAGAGGTCAGGCTAGAGGATGCAAGGGAATTCGGAAATGGGTTTTGACCAACAGTATTGTTGATAGGCGTGGACCATTGATCTCTGGGCATTTGCTGCCCGGGTGGAGGGTGATTGAATAGAGACATTGATCCTTTAAGATATACAGGAGAGCTTGTCTAGAGACAGGAAGAAGCTTGCAACCTATAGACCTTGTGAGTGGTTTGAGCGAAGCACGAGTGCAAGCCGTATATACGACCAGGGCGAGGGTCAGAAACATGAGGGTAATGCATAAGTCATGTGATACCACGTGATTCGACTCCAGTTGCTGAACGAATGAGGTTAGTCTATACTGGTAACCGTTGGCCGTTGACATAGAGAGAGGAACCGACATGATAACCGATTGTGGCTCTCGGAACACGGGTCGTGGAAGAAGAAGAAGAGAAGGAGAAGATAAAAATTTTAACATATCTATCCAATTGATCAAATTGCAATTGATGAAGAAGATGGCAACTTTGGCTTTTCATCTGTTTTTATTTCTTTTACATTGGCACAGCGCATCACATCACATCACATCACATTTCTCACGAAACAGCCATTTTTTGTGTTTCTTCCCTGTTTTGTTCAGTAGAAGCATTGGCAATTGAATTGCGCTTGTCTGTTTCACTTGATCAAGTTGGAATTGAAAGTCGCAGAGACGCGTAATTTTGAGGAGAGAATTAGATTGGATAGATGATGGTGAAGGATAATACTTTTAGCAGTTTCTTATAAAAAAATATAAAAAAATTAATCTTTTCATGATGGATCCGTTTTTCATCAAGGAAAGAGGTGAACCTTTCACTGGTCTACATACGAGTCAAAACATGGGACATGTCGAGGAGGTGGAACGATGTGTGAAAATATAAAAAGGAAGAAGAAAAAAAAACAGATATAAACAAATAATTGAGAAGGAAGTACAACCACAATTATTGTGGTAAAGAGAAGAAAAGAGAAAATGAATCAAAGGGAGACTCAGCGGGAGAGTCAAAGTTTAAGAAGAAGCTTTTAAGGTAGCATTCTAAATGCTGAAATTTACGTTGCATAGTAAAGTTCAGAATGATGTCCAGAACGCCTTTTCTGAACCCCTCCATATCACATTCACTGATTCAGACCTCTTAAGACAAAGTTCCCAAATTATCAATGAGGTGGTCCAATAAAACTTTGAAATCAATCGTAGAATCGACCCAAAGTTTGGAACCGAGGCCTATTGGGTGCTAGAACGTCATCGTCATAATTGTCACCAGTTGAGGGTTCATCTCGTTCTGTTCTGAAAAACTGGGGAAGCTTCGCGTTATACAAACTTAGCTTGCAGAGCACTGCAGGCCTGATCTCCTTTGTGCCACCACAGTTTGGACCAGACAAGACGGCCCTACGGCGACAACTGGGTCGCACCTTAGTACTGCCCACTCGATCCCACGGGCCGAAGTCGAAGATCCGAGACCTTCGGGTACTTTCTCTTTTGGTAACTAGCTGTCGTAGTAAATTGAGCAGGGTCTACTTGGTTAATGTGAGTATCAGTGTTTCCGTGACAACCACATCATTTTGTAATTTCATAGCGCCACTTTTCCACTATTTTCATTAGTCATATAATTGTGGACCAGATTGTTTATACTGTTGCTATGACAACTCAAAGAAATATATTACGATCTTCAGTCTGCGTATAGTGATACACTAATTTCTAAGTATGGCTAGATATTTTTCAGGTCTATCATAACTCGCAGTGGAAATATTATAAATGTCATTATTATTATGTTTATCATTCTTAGTAATTAATAACCTTTGTGATTACCACTCGATTACTACACTTAGAATCTGGATTTTTTGTGTTTTTTTGTTTTTTTTTGTTTTTTTTTTAACCTTCCATTCACCTTAGTTACTTACTCAAACTAATGTACACATTTTTCTCCCTTCACCACCATTCAAAGTAAGAAAATAAAAAATAAAAATAAAAATAAAAAATAAAAAATAAAAAATAAAAAATAAAAAATAAAAAATAAAAAATAAAAAATAAAAAATAAAAAATAAAAAATAAAAAATAAAAAATAAAAAATAAAAAATAAAAAATAAAAAATAAAAAATAAAAAATAAAAAATAAAAAATAAAAAATAAAAAATAAAAAATAAAAAATAAAAAATAAAAATAATAATAAAAAAAATCATAAAAAAAAGCTTTTTTTCCAACCACCACATCAACTCTGTTCTGCTCTATATATATAATTTTTTTTATTACCTTATTTCCACTTTACTCTCTCTTTTTCTTTTTTTTTTTTTTTTTGCCTTCTCCTTCCTTCTTCTTCTTCCTTTCTCTCTCCTTCTCCCCTTATCCTTCTTCCTCCTACTACTGGCTTTGTTCCGCGTTTTTCTGCTATTTATCCTGCCTCCTAATCGGCCATTAAACTGCTCCCTTACGCCTTTTCAATTGCAATTTCAAAGATCTCTCTGTCATATTCACAGTCTTTTGCACTGTCAGCAATCACACGTAAATCTTTTTCTCCACAAGGTTTTACCAGAGATTCGCTTTTTCTATTCTATTCTTTCCTCTGCTGTTTCCACGTCTCGACCTTTCTTCGTGCTCTAGCAGCACTTGTGATTGCAGTACAGCGTTCTCACCATGAATACAAACGGCGGCCCTCCCATGCCCGCCAATCTGGCGTCAAACAAGATGCCTACCGAATCTTCTTCCTTGTTTCAAATTGCCTCTTCTATTAAAGATCGATTAGAAGATGTCCCAGGCATCCCCCCTTTCTTAGAAATGTGTATCACAGGTAACATCCCAGCGTCTTTATCACCTTCTACCCCCTCCGCACACACTTCTATGCTATCTAGCTCTTCTTTGGCTACTACCTCCACCCTTCATGCATCAAGCCTACAAAATTCTCTTTCCCAAAGTACACCAAATATTCATGGCACAAACCGGGATTCTACTGATAGTCATTCTTCGACGGTCCTTGAGCGGTCAACTTCGACTCTTGCTCTGTCGTCATCTGCTGTCATACCCCTGGGAAAACGAATCGACCCTGTAACCCATTTATGGCAATTTTTTCGTCTGGGGTCATCCCTTTGTGCCCTCTTCAACGCTCTTCAGCCCCGCAACCCTCTCAATGTTGTAGTCACGTCGGATGTCAAGACTTGTAAGCGAAGTGTATATGACTTTGTGCAGGGATGCAAATCCGAACTAGAATATTCTGATGATGAGTTGTTCACCATTTCAAACGTTTACTCAGATAATACTACTGACTTACTAAAGGTGCGCTATCCTACCACTATTTGAGAATTTTTACTAACTTTTATAGGTCATTCGCACTGTTGTTCTGCTTCTTGATAATCTTGAGTCTAGGAATTTGGTTGTTCCTTCCAAGAAAAAGTCGTTATCACAACAATTATCTTCTGGCCCAAAAGACAAGCGCGACAAAGTCGTGGAGGAAATGCTGTTAACTGAACGAAAGTACGTTCACGACTTGGAATTGCTACTGGATTACCAAACTGAACTACAGACAACTGGTGCCTTAAGTGCAGATACCATCCACTATCTCTTTCCCAATTTGAATGTACTAATTGACTTTCAGCGCCGTTTCCTTATTGGGATCGAGTACCATGCACTATTGCCACCCAAGGAACAGTTCCTGGGATCTGTTTTCATCAACTTTGAAGAAGGGTTCGATGTGTATGAGGGTTTCGCTCTCAATCAGAAGAAGGCTTGTGAAATTGCGGTTGCGGAGTCGGCAAAACTGGCTTCATTGTCCCACATGGTGGACCCCACTTACGAATTGCCATGTTATCTGATCAAACCCATTCAGCGAATATGCAAGTACCCATTGTTACTACGAGAATTGGTTAAGTATACCCCAGAGGACTGGCCGAATTATCAGGATCAAGTCAACGCTCTAGAAGTCATAAAACGGGTTACTTTGAATGTTAATGAAACTCAGCGTAGAGTCGATAATTTAACTGTTGTTAAAGAATTGTCGGAGCGGCTTTTGGATTGGAAGGGCCACAATCTGGACGATTTTGGCTCACTTTTGCATGACGGTATTTTTCCAGTTATTAAAGCTGGTGCAGAGAGAGAATATCACCTCTATCTCTTTGAAAATATCATTCTTTGCTGTAAAGAAGCTACGGTTGCAAAAAAATCCATGACCCTCACTACGAAAAAATCAAAACCCCCAAAACGTGCAAGTCTTATGCTCAAAGGGCGAATTTATATGGCGTTCATTACACATGTTTCTTCCACCGTGAAAAACGGCTATCTTTTGCACATTGCGTGGGGAAAAGACGCTAGCGACTCTGGCTTTTTTGACATTAAATTTAGAAACGATGAGCTCCTTGATCAATGGGAATCCACTATTAATCAAATGGTCGCCCGTTATAATGACCCCACTAATGAACCCGGCGATCCAAATTCTCTTACCGACTCCACTCTTGTGAATGGAACCTCTTATGATGAAGCCTCTGATGACGAAATTTATGACCTTCCCCATCCATCCAACTCCGCCAGTATCAACAACTCTCGAGAAGTTTTGTCCGAGGATGATCCTATTCATCCTTCTGTGAGACAAGATGTTCCTTCTAGCCATATTTCATACCCTATGGATCCTTCTTTGCTTGATAAGCAAGCATACCTATTTTCTTATCAACAGCAATTAGCATCACTTTCTGATGACCTCAACAATATTAGGGTCAATGGTTCTGGTATTCCTCACCACTTAAACCCCAATAGCAGTAGCAGTAGCAGTAGTAGTATTAACAACACGCTATCGAATTATGGCCAACGGCCACATGTAGTAGCAAGGCAGGAGTCGTCGGTATCAGTGTCTTCATACTCGCCTTCGTCTTCTACCACACCCTACAGTGTTCGATCCCGATCTGCCAGCGTTCCTAATCCCCAAACGACATTGTATACCAATAGTCAGAATTCTGTTGCTCCTCCTATTCCTCCAATTCCTGCTGGAATTGCACATGGTTCCACTCCCATTTCTGCTGCAAACTCAATTACAGACTTGCAATCTGAGCCTCCTATTAGGAATTCTAATCTGACGGAAATTCCTCCTCCGTCAGTAGGCTCGTATATGAGAGGCGATCATACGGAGGAGAACTCAAGCACTTCAAGATTAGCTTCCTCGTCTTCTACGCACATAAATCCTGTTGCTGTAAATCCAGCCCCACCCGTTCAGCAGCAACAACCTCCACAGAAGCCTGTCCAAATGAAGGTCAAGCTGCATTACCTAGAAGATACATTCTTGCTTATAGTTCCAAGCACAGTTAGTTATGCAGCGTTGCTGGAACGTGTCGAGCGCAAAATTCGGTTATGTGGAAAGCAGACTCCCAATCCATTACGTATCAAGTATAAGGATGAGGATGAGGACTTTGTTACAATGCACTCGGATGAAGACATTCAGATGGCGCTGGAACCAGTTCGCCAACAAAACAATTATGATGACCTTAAACTTAAAGCAGTTCCAGACTTGACGGTCTGGGCTGCCTAATGAATGACTGATTTTTATTTTTTATTTTTTCTCTGGCTATTTTATTACTTTTGTTTTTTTT
Organism: Geotrichum klebahnii; assembly: GCA_030570935.1. Taxonomy (NCBI): domain Eukaryota; kingdom Fungi; phylum Ascomycota; class Dipodascomycetes; order Dipodascales; family Dipodascaceae; genus Geotrichum; species Geotrichum klebahnii. The sequence continues at coordinate 114,384 of JAJLWW010000007.1, read as the reverse complement.
TATTTTATTATCCTATATATATTTCTTTTAACCCTCTTTTTTTTTTCATCCCTCCATTGATTTTTGTCTTTTCTTTAAATGGTTTAAAATGTCTAAGACTGAGATTTAAAAGGTCAAGTTGTACTCTTTTTGTTTTTTTGCTATTCAGATAATATTGTAACTGTTGCTGTTGTATTGTCCTGTACTGGATGGTTTGCTTGTAGTGGCTACTCTTGCTTCATGTTTTGCGATGAATCAAGGGTCAAATTGCCATGAGCATACTATGCAGGTTTAAAATTATTGTACAGCTCTTACGGGTTATGGTTATAGTAGTTGGCGGTGGTTGTGGTGGTGGTATGAGTTTGGTCGTGTGCTTCTTTAAGCTGCATGTTCTAACGTTTTGTTGTAGTGTTCTACGGGGGGAAGTAGTGGTTCGAATGTCCCAATGCTTTGATGCTAATGCTCGGCTGCTTTCAACAGTGTCATGTCCAGTTGTTAATACTTGAAACCACATGAAAATCTTCATCATGTAGATTATTTTGAGTACTGATATTTTCTCATCCAGAGCAAAAGGGTAAAAAAAACAAATAAAATAAAAAAAAACTGTAGAAGATTGATTTGATATTGAACCTTGAGATATTTGGGATATGGAGAACTGCAGAATGCAAAGGCCCACAGGTTGAGCGGCAATTTGCCCTGTTTATCCAACGAAAGAAAATAAATAAAATAAATATAATAAATAAAATAAATAAAATAAATAAAATAAATAAAATAAATAAAATAAATAAAATAAATAAAATAAATAAAATAAATAAAATAAATAAAATAAATAAAATAAATAAAATAAATAAAATAAATAAATAAATAAAATAAAATAAAATAAATAAATAATATTATTATTTCCGTGGTTTATTAAATAATTGACTTGATGTTGTTTTGGAATATTGAGACCAAGGTTGATTGACTTGATTGATTTAGAAAGGATGGAAGGATGGAAGAGAAGTGAATATATTCATGGATGAATGGATGAACTCATGATGAAGAAAAATGAAATAGAAAAAAGTGTGGAGTAAGACAGTAGTTGATCTACTGACCCTACTGAAACTAGACGACTCTCCAGTAGTATCATGAACTAATTACTCAACTACCAATCGATGATATCGTAGATTTGATTTCTCAATCAATTGCAACCCCCCAAAAATAAAAATAAATAAAAATGAGAAATCACGTGTTAGACCCTGAGTAAGAGGAACAAAAATTAAAACAAAACTATTTTATACCTTGATTTAAAAAAAAAAAAAAAAAAAAAAACATCTATATATACGCGTATTATTATTACGTATACGTGAGTAACTTTCTTCTTAATATCAGGTGGCTTTTAATAATCATAAAAAGGAGTGGGTGGATTTCAGTATGAAGGGTGGTGGTTATGGTGGTCTTTGTGGTTGGACTGAACAATGGCTTTGAATTAATCTGATTTGGTTATACTGTAATTATTTGGACATGGAAATATTTTATATTATAATCAATCATGTATATTTTATATATTTTATGATGGCTTTTATTAATATAAATAATACAGTCAACTTTTATAGAATGATTAAATATTGAATTTTAAAAAAAGAATCAACAGTCTAATATGGACCAATTTACCCTTAGCTCAGGGTTAGTTCAAGTTGCGTCAAGTTGGGTTTGAGCTTGAGTTTGAGCTTGAGTTTGTGAGTGATTATCAACCAGCTAAATTAGGATTGTTTGTGACTGACTTGGACTTTTTCATTCCACCGTTGGCTAACTGACTGGTGGCTAAATTGCTTGAATCAAAAAAAAAATCCATGAACCTATTCAATTACGTTTTAATTGACCCTATCTGACTCTTAACTAGCCAAGTTTTGTATATATATTTAAAGTTTTGATTCAGGTCAATCAACGAAAGAAACTGGATATTAAAACATGGTTGAACCTGGACTTGCACGTTTATTACTACTGTGCCACAGAGTATTTCAAGGTAGTAGTATCTTTTTTGTATTCAGTTTTACTTGTTTATAATGTCTTTTTTTTTTTTGGGGGGGGGCTTAATGGCTCATTCTCATCTGCTCATTGATCTGCTAGCGCCACGGTCTCACTGGGTCACTAGTTCACTGGTTAACTGGTTCATTGATTCACCATCTCCAAGGTTATACAATCACAAAACACACAGAGTCTTGTTGACAAACAATGTAGCCTACTACCTTACCACTCTTTTCTATGTCATGCACTTTCCAGTACTTGCTAAGAACTTATTCACTTCCTTACTTGGTTCATATTTAACATACGATCAGCTTTGATACTTTTCCTCCACACTGTTCACAGTTGAACCACCAGCAAAAGCAAGTCATCTTAAAAAAACAAAATAATAATAATAATAAAATGTATATAACTCAGTTTAGTGAATATTTTCACGTTAATATATATATATATACATATACTGGATATACGGCTTTTGTTTCTAATTACTTTACTTGGTACTTGTACTAGTATATGGACACTCTGTGGAGAGTTTCCTTTAAACTGCGTAAAATGATTCTTTTTTTTTTTCTAGTGGTGATGGTCGAAAATAATTTCATCAACTGAAAATTTCAAAAACTTTCAACAAATAAATATCAAGACTAGGATGGGCATATTACTGAGTTCACTCGAATTGAATTGAATTGATTGGAATTGAGTCAATTGAATAACCTGGACAAATATATCATACATCACATCTATATACCATGAACAAAAACTTCTACGCTTATTGTGAAATTAAAATGGTCACACTATATACAACATCATACTATACAAGTTAAAATTATATGCTGACAATAGAGTGATACTCGTGAACATGAATCAAAACCTATAAACTTTCATTTGTCTCTTCAGCTTCACAGATGCTCGGTATCTTATGATTTGATTTTTCTTTAATAAAATTATATATATTTTTAATAATCTGAAACCTTTGAGCTCTGGCCTGTCAATCTCGAACCCCTTGATATTTCAATGCCCATTCTTTTTTTTTTTCACAGTATCAAAGGGGTCTTTCTTACACTTTCTCTAGTAAAGGTAAAACCCCCTTCTCACCTTCTTTTTTTAACTCTACTCAATATATGAAATTCTCTTCTTTATTGATTAATTTCTTCTTGTTTTTCAAAATGTACCACAAATAACAAACATAAAAAATGCTGTAAAACTTTCCACGTAAAAAGAACGACTAAATATCGCATTTTACGGCCTTTAATGTCCTACTATACTTATACCTCAAACACATCCACACTCAAATTGTTGCTTCAAAAGTTGGTAAACAACTCACTGTATGGGTCTGGCGCAATAATGCCATAGTCTAGCTCTTCCTCTGGATACCGATCAAACAATGAAGTATCGCCGACACCTGACTGAATGGGAGGCTCATACGGAGTCTCAATGTCCTTGGTAAACAGCTTCTCCCAAATAACCTCCGAAAACCATGGATGGGCCTTCACATCATTGGATCCACCTTGAAGGTTTCCTAAACGACGGGTCAGATCCTTAGTTATTAGCTTCTGCAGCAGGTCAACAGCGTCAGGGTGCAAATATGAAGGATAACGCACATGGCCCAGTAAAATGTTCTCATAAGTCTTCATAGGGGTTTGATCGTAAAATGGAGTGTATCCAGTAAGCATCTCATAAATGAGAATGCCCATAGACCACCAATCTATACTCTTATTGTATGGCTTGGTGGTCACCACTTCTGGAGCAATATAGTCTGGAGTTCCACAAAGCGTCCATGTCACATCAGGAACTTCTTTGGCAAATCCAAAATCTGTAATTTTAATGTGCCCATTCTTGTCTAGCAAAATGTTCTCAGGCTTCAAGTCACGGTAGATAATGTTATGCGAATGAAGGTACTCGAGGGCAAGAGTCACTTCAGCAGCATAAAATTTGGCTACGGGATTAGGGAACCTTTGCGACTTGCGTAGCAGAGAAAACAGCTCACCTCCTTCAATGTAATCCATCACCATGAACAAATTACGAGAATCTTGAAAAGTGCCCCACATGCGAATAAGAAACGGGTGCTCCACAAGCTTGAGCATTCGTCGCTCGTCGTTTGTATGCTCCACCTGCTTCATTCTGACAATCTGTACCTTTTTCAGTACTTTGATTGCATAGTATCTGTTGTTATGAATACTGCGCACCAAATGAACCCGCCCAAACGATCCAGTACCTAGAGTGCGCTGAAAATGAAAGTCTGTTAACGAATATTTGCCTTTAGACTCGGTAGACCGGGTGTGCAAAAGACTTTGTGGTTGTTGTCGAACGACTTGGACAGGAATGGAGGGTTGTGGAGTACTGTAATTAGGAATAGTATTATGAGTGGATGTTAAAGTTTGTATATTGGTCTGAGGCTGTTGTTGGTACAAGGCCTGGGCTTCATGGGATGACATGGTGGGCTGTTGAGTGTAATATGTTGGCTGAGTAGCAGGCTGGGACAATTGTATGTGTTGCTGTGGCTGTTGCTGGTGCTGTGGGGGTTGTTGTAGTTGTGGCTGCTGCTGCTGTGACTGTTGCTGTAGTTGTTGTAGTGGCTGTTGCTGAAGCTGGGGATACGGGCTTGTCTGGCCTTGAAACTGGTCCACAAGATTGTTAGTGAAGTCGTGGCTATTCATGAGAAAGAGAAAGAGAAAGGGAGGAATTAAAAAAATATTAAGGGCAGAGAGGGTCAATGATAAGGTTTGACGGTGGAGTTTAGCGTTAGAGGTGTATGTGAGTGTCTATCTTTGGGAAAGTGCCCGCACTAGAGACCTTGGGCGAGGACTGGACAGACAGGAGGGGGTTGGGATCGTTAAGAAAGAAGGCAGGTGAGATGGATTTGAGAAGGAGAAGGAGAAGAGAAGAAGAAGAAGAAGAGAAAAAAGAAGGAGATTGAAAATAAATTAAATTAAAATAAATTAAATTAATAAACTAAATATTAATATTAAACTAGTAATAATAAATGCTAAGAAAGAGAGAGACCAAGCAGCAGCAATAACAGCACCACAATATATTCCCTTTGTCTTCAATTGTCAGTTGTTTGTTTGCCGTTGTCATTGTCGTTTTTAGTTGTCATTCGCCATTGTCATCGTCATTGTCATCGTCATTGTCAGTTGCCTTCTTCTTTCTTTCTTTCTTTCTTTCTTTCTTTTTTCCTTGTCATTGGCATCTCGCTGCTTTGGCACGGATTTGGCGGATTTGGACTGGCTCAGCGGGTTTCGTTCAGGTCGATTGGTCACCGCAGCGCCAGCACCTACCGCATGGACGACGATGCTTAGCTAAGTCATGGGTCAGCGTATTAATACGCTTAGCCCAGTACAGACGGTGACCAAGGAGAATGACATGACATTGACAGGGCAAAATATCAGACTCTCCCGTCCATGCCGAAAGCATGGACAGGCAGGGTCATGGAGAAGTTACAACCCCAGATCAGGTTTCAAAGAGACAATATGTATTCAAATAATAATAAATAAATAAAAGAAATAAGAAGGGAAAAATATATGTATAAAGTATAAAACAAGTTCAAAAGTATTCATAAAGTCATTATTTTAAGGAAAGAAGAGAAGATTAAGAAAAGAATAAAGGTTAGTTCCAATTGTCAGCCAAATCTCTGTTAAGTGAGCATGGACTTAATGGGCCTGATGCTTGTCCTCCACTTCAACCTCTCCATTGCAATACAAACATTTGTATTGCATTCGGCCTGTCACAGCGTCCTTAGTAGCCAGGTTTTTCATGCTCACCCATTCGCCCTTAGCAGGAATACGGCCACAGCCAGGGGTTAAGCAACGCGCATTTGTCTTTTTGTAACGCAGTCCACACGAATTGCACAACTGACCAGCAGAGGCAGACCATGATGGGCGCCAGCATGGAGACTGGTCTGATCCACAAGAGATACACCGTCGCTTGCAATGAAACGTGGTGGTGTGACCTGTGTGTGTAGGAAATGTGGGCACTGATCCCTGAGGAACTGCTGGCAGTCCATTAGGAGAAGTTGGCGGAGACAGAGGTTGATAACTGGAAGAGATCTTGCTTTGACTAAATGATGAGGCCCGAGCCTTAGGAGCACCACCAGTAACAGTCTGCACAAAGCTATGGTCTTCTGGAGAAATGGTCAAAGTAGATCGCGTTACCGAGCTAGAATTGCTTCGAGGACGACTTTCGCTACCATGGATTTGCAAAGTAGGAGAAGGTGGAGTCCGGGAATATGGCTTCAAGTCACGCGAACCATATGATTTCTTTCTCAGCCCTGTGTGTGATGACGATTTTCGAATGTGCTGAGGCTGCTTTTTAGGAGGAGAGGAACCTCCAATCACCGCATCATCCTCTGCAATAGCCGATTCAGAAAATCTGGTTATCAGATCGCGTTCGCCAGAGTCTGTGGAAAGCGTACGACAGTGATGTATTGCTTGATTCTTGATTTCGTGAATCTGCGCTGAATGTAGGGCGTTTACAGCCGTGAAAGACCAGTGTGATTGAAGAGAGTCAAGTATAGGAGGAGGACTCGTTGCCCTTTCGACCTCACGAAGTTGTGAAGGATGGTGTTTCTTAAGCCAGGACTCTAACTGGGGTCGCCATGCGTTTCTAGGGGCAGTGTCTGAATAAAGTAGAGACAGGGAAGGAATCGAGGAGATAGGCCGGAATGTATGACTAGAAAGTCCGGCAGGTGCATCCACTTCATGAGTCGACTCTTTTTCAGAGAGCTCTTCTTGAATGCTAGAAATAGCAGTGTCGGCCTTCTTGTAAGATAATATTGAGTCAGACAACGACGAAGAAGAATCGTCATCAGAGGTCATTTTGCCAGGATTTGGGTGATCCAGAGTTATCAGATGGTGGTCGGAAACCAGGCCACCAGAAGAACATGCACGTGTAGCAAGAGCAGTTGGGGACGAGCAAGTAGGTGTAGTAGTTGTCGGAGGAGTGATAGAAAAGGTCGGATCCTGAATTTTTCCAGCTGCTGGTGAAGAATTAGGAGGGGGAGATTTTATTGCTGCGGTTTTAGCGCCATTGCTGTTACTGGCTGAATTTGGCCAAGAGCCAAAAGAAGAGGGCGGGTCGGAACAACTCAGAACAGTGTCTTCGCCGGAAATTGTAGGCGATTTGGGCAAAAACGGTGTAGATTTCGGCAAAGAAGATGAAGTCGTGGAGGAAGTAGATGTCAAGGGAGGATTAGTAGAGTTCACTGTCGATGTCGTGTAGGGAGCAGTGCGGGACAAATTGTCAGCAGCATTGGAAAGTGGCTTGGAGATTGGAGATGAGAGCGAAGAAGACCCAAGATTATGGGAATCTGACTGAGAAATTGCAGAAATCATTTTTGTGATAGAGAAGTGTCTTATTTGTAATTAAAGATGAAAGATTTCAAGACTAAGGTCGCGACTGGCAGTAAAGGAATTTGTTCAGCTCAGCCGATTTTCAAAAGCAAAAGAATACAAGTTCAGAGAACGCGTTTGAAGCCGATCTCAAGAGAAGCAAGAAGTAATAAATCTGATATCGACTGAGTGTAAAAGAAGCTGTAAAAGAAGAGATGGTTTCTTTTTAAGAAGGGGAAAGCTTGGTAATCTGTAGACGGATCGCTGGAGATGGTGATGAGTTTGAGGAGATCAACGGGATCTAGATAACTCAGAAAGTTCAGACGAGACACAATAAAAAAAACAATATAGCAAAAGAGATAAGAATTATCAAGAAAGAGCAAAGTCAAGGGAATAATTATTGAAATTTCAACGTAGAAAGGAACTGGAAATCAGATATCCTATATTGTTCTTAATGTAAAAATAGAAGTTGAAAAAAAGTTATAGGTATAAAGCAAACATCCAATTAGCCTTGGATCTCCTAGAAACAGGTTCACTAGAGCTAGCAACAATTCCAAGAAAGGAAGCTAAATGGTTTGCAGAAAGTTGTTCGGATGGGAATTAGAATGAAGTTGGCTTTGGAGGGGAGAAATCAAGTGTTGAGGCAGAGTCAAGAGGTTTGCTTTGCCTGGGTGATTTCAGTCTTGTTAAGGCAATTTACAACTGCTAACCACCAGACGTTGAAAATATATATAAAATGGGCACCAATTGAAAGCCTACGCCTTATCAAACTTATATATGATCCTCAAAAGAATGTTTATAGAACATTGAAAATATATTATACACAGAATTTCAAGGCCGAATGGTCCCATGAATTAACGGTCAATGTTGGTGTATTTGTGGCATAAGTGCATAAACATCAGGAGTTAGTGCCCGCTTAGGGATAATGTGGGGAATCTTTGATTGACATATGTCTTCAATAGTGACATGAGACCAAATACAGCTTCAAGTCGACTTGGTCCAATTTATATGGCAATGGATAATGAATTTCATAAAGTTTAATTAAAAAAATATGGAGAATAACATTGATCATAGCATCTCACTTTTTTAAAATTTTTTCAAGTCCTAGGATTTCCTTGGAATTAAGCAACTCCATACCTATATGATTGTAGTCCACAATTAAGTACAAGATTTTCTTTTCAAGAATATCTTAGTAGTTGTAAACGTTGTAAATAGATATACTGTACTAGACCATGATATTTTGGTTCAAGTTTTTGTGATACTTTTAACTATGCTACTCTACTGACGAAAATTATACAAAACATGTTCACTTTTCCTCATTATGAAGGCCAGTTTAAAACATAGGTCTGCTTGAGGACCTTATAGAAAAGCGCAAGTCAATTGAATATTGACTTGGCATAATAACTGCATTCAGGAGGTTCGGTACTATTAAAATTCAAAAGAAAAAAGTAAGATCAGACTCTTGTCATCCTCGACTGCTCATAAGTTAATTGGCACATAAAAATATAATTTGATGACTTCTAATCCGGACTTCCTAGTTGCAAATTTAAACAACTACAAGTTGGGTGCGAATAGAACACTTCACTTTCTAAAAGATTTGAGAACTCAATAGTAATCAATCAAATCTATGAACAGACCTGAGTTGCAGTTCATCGACTCATCCACTTTGAAAACCATTTTATATAAAAGAGACATTTTCTACTTTGCTTGAGAAACCAATGAAATATTTATTTGCATATCTCATTAAGCAATTGCTTTCCAATTTGAATCTTTTCCATATCATAAAACGCGGTATACCTACTTCTTAACTTGGAAAATCAGAACATTGGCGAATTTTCAACAATGCGAATCAGTTATGAGAAATTATAACTGAAAAGTGTTTGTAAATTGTTAATACACCTTTATATGATTGCTGAAATACGTTCATCAAAATAAACAATAATTATCACCTTAGTATCTTATCCATTCTATAGTGTTGTATTAAAGTCAAACCTTTTTTCTGTTTAATATGTCTCCCATATTTATTTTCTACAAACTGTAGTCTGGACTGTAACATGAATTAAGGAAGGCTACATTTATGAAGAAGGTACAGTCAAATAAGCTGGAACTTTCTATTCGGGTATATTAGACTTCATTCTTTTGCATGAATCTCTGATGATGTTAATGCTTAATTTATTCCTATTAATAGTTTTATTCTTGGCTTAGGAATGTTCCGACTTTGCTGGTGATTCAAGTGATTATCTCCTAAAAGTTTTCATCCGGCTTTTATAAACAATAGCTTATACAAAAATTCAAATTAAATGAATGATTAAAATCCATTGTTATTTTACTTATGCATTACATTCCTTACTCTTTCCCTATTTTCTTGCAACATATGCTCCATAACTAGCTGAAATGTGACTTATGGTCAGTAAAATTCAAAATTTAAAGAACTGAAAGGAAAATGAATGTAGAAACGTAAAAAATCACAAGTGTTCATCCTTCCCCAAATTGACTACATTTTGAACAAAAGTAATTGAAGTTGGAGTGTGCCAAAGTTAAAAAATATTGGAATACTCTGATAACAATTGGATTTAAGAAGACTTAACTGAAACTTATATCTTGAGTAATAATTTTGTTTGAATCGCACATCTGGCATAAAGTAAACAAACAAAGGAATGATTTAAAGACTTTAGCCTCCAAAAACTAGGTCAGCTAACGAAGGAATGCTTGGAAAATATGCTATTCAAACATGATACACATTTATGGATTTAATGAAATGTAATTTTGCATCTGACTAAATTAAACTGTTTTGATTTGTGTTTGTTTTCGGGGGATTGTCTTGAGAATTGCTAGATCTCCTGTTTATATGATACTTTGGCTCTGGATTTAGTGCTGTTCCCCAGTTTCCAGCATTAACAATTGGTGGACTGCTCAAAATTTTATTTTGGCCAAAATTGCTAAATGGATCAGGTGGTTTTGGTTGCGTTGCCTTAGACCAGTCAATACTTGGTGGGTTGCTTATAGGCACTGTAGTACAAAGTGAATTCCAATTGGAGAGCGAAGAAGAACCAGTGCTTGTTGTGTTGCCAAACCCCATATTTGGCTTGGATTGCGCTGGTGGTTGCCAGTTACTAGGAGGTTGTAGTGGTACGGATAACTGACTTGACTGAAGAGGTGGGATTATGCTTTTGGAACCTAAAAAACTTGATTGACTAGGTTGCAGGGATGTCATTTTATTCTTTGTGCTCAACGGCTTCAAAGTATATGATTGACTAGGTTGAAGAGATTGCAGAGAAGGCTTAGTGAAAGTCTCAATATTTAACTGACTCAAGAGGAGATGGTGGCTGAGAATTAATGACTGCTGTTGAAGCGAAAGACTGAGACGCAGATTTTTTGCGCCCATAAATCATGTCTTCAAAATTGACTGTCTCTTCTCCATCACTTACCTGCAACTTTTGTCCTTTAGAGCTAGCTGGGTCAACGTGCACCCGAGATAATCGCTTAGCATGTTCCTTTTCAATGCGATCTAGTAGCATTTTGATTTGATCCATAAAAGCTCTAAACTGCGCAAGATTTAGCATTGACTCCATACTCATGGATAATAATTGTGGAACTATCACTCTGGCCAAAACTTCAATGTCCACTATATTAATAACCTTAGAGTAGACACTAAGGGCCCCCATCATGACCTTGGGCTCTCGTGTCTTCATTCCATTAAGTAATGACAGTAGCTTTTTCAGTAACAGCATATTTATCCAGTCCTCCGTTGACTAAAATTTCAAAAGCTCCAAGTGCTTCAAGTTTAACAGCCAAACTTGTGGTTTTTGCAAACACCTCACCCACTTTAGGAAATACTTCATTTTTTCAGCGTGATAAAATCCATCTTTTCAATAACAATTGGAAGTTTTTGCAATGCGACCTCTTGAGCTTCTGGGAAGCAGTTTCCACAGTTTCCAGTACAATAGGTAAGATGTCATCTCGAAATTCATTCACGTTTAACCTAGATTTAAGAGTATCCAAATATTTCAAAATTGAAACTTGGGCGCTTAGGATCTTGCTCACCCTCCTGATCCCTGGCAATATTTTTTCCGAGAATCCTAACTGACTCATATCTTTACCTACTTCGAAAACGTTTACCAAAATTGGTCTAACTAGCGACTCTTCCTTTCCGAGTTCCTCTAGTAATGTGGGCAGAATTTTCTTTTATAAAACGGATTTCGGAAACTGGCCAATTAGCTTAGAAAAGCCATTCATGAATGCTTGCTGTTCGGAAGGCAATTTAGCTGGGAAGTCGTCTAAAAAGTTTATCGTGCGAATCAAGATATTATCAAATAGCGGTGAATTTTTAAACTGTTCCAATGTAAGCCGCTGAGCAGGGTATCTCGCTACAAGCAGCGGAATCATTTCATGAAGATATTGAGGAATTCGCGAGTCCCGTAGTATCTTAGAAATTCCTGCGAATTCTTGCTTATATATGTTAGGAATATTATCCGTTCTCATAGGAGGTTTAAAAGTAAACATTGCAATGATAAGACACCCAAGAGAAAAAATGTCATTACTGATGTCATTACTGTGCTCCAAAATTAGCTCCGGAGCTGCGTAGTCCAAATTGATTTGAATGAAAGAAGGTAGACGGGGATCAAACCGGGGAATAAAATACTCTTTCACACCTTCTCTATAGTTTTCTACAAATCCAAGACCAAATAGTTTCCAATCTCCTTTCGAATTTATCAAAATTGAGGAAGGCTGGATATCAAGGTGTACCAATCCAGCTGCAGAATGAAGAAAATCGAGGCCCTCTGCTAGCTGTAAAACACCCTTCTGAATGACTATGTCATCCAAATCACCTTCCAGCTCACTTGACCCCAGCGTTAGATGAATTTACATTTATCATATGTTGCAAGCATGACGTAAGTGGTTCTGTGACGAATCTCATTGTGCCTTTGCTTTCTTCTAATGGAGCTATCAACTTACCAATGCAGGATGTCTGAGCTTTGCCAAAGAAGCAACCTCTCGACGCAATCTTTCGTATACATCATTTTCTGATCCTTTTGATGAGCCTGAGCCAGATATTGACGCCATAAGTCGGCGTTTATCAAACATAAACACAGACACCTGAATGCTTGGGTTAACACAGTTAATCACAAATGGTTCATACTTACGGCTTCCCCTGTTGATTTGGACTTTCCATTGTAAACAGAACATGGACCTGCAATAAACGAATGATTTGGAGATATGTTATACCCCGAGGTAATTCCACTTCCTCCGACTACAAAGTTAATGGAAAATTAGAAAACGTTTGCATCTCACTTACAGGCCTTAAAAGCGGTTGAGAACATTCTTTTATTCTTGTCTACAAGCACCTAGTAAATGAAAGACCTTTACCAGGATTTTCGCCATCAATTCACATGAGAGTCTAGGCAACTTCAATTATTCTGCCCTAGGCAAAAGAAGGCTCGAAATTTTATAGAACTTTATGATAAGTACTGTAGAATTCTACTGAGCTGGTTTTTGCCTTAAAACAAAGTAACCCTAACCTACTTGTACCCTGACAATATGCGGCTATGAAGACTCCATTTGATTTAAAAACCTCTTGACTTGGTTGCCTCTCAATAAACCCAAAGCCTTCCTCCACTGGTGCTCATTTCAAAATATGAATCTTTCCATTGATGGTGGGAGTAATTCTTCTACCTTAAATCCACCAGGTCAGTCTGAACTAACCCAAGAACCCTCTTCACTACCACAGCCTTCTTCAAGGAACGGTGACCTTCAAAATGTCAGAGGTCAAACCGAAATTCAATATTTTGATACCAAACAAGTAGAATGGACAGACCGTACGGGATTTAGGGGACCAGTTAATATTCTTCTTCAAAATGATAATGGGCCATGCCCGCTGGTTGCTCTTATAAATACCATGGTTTTTACCAGTCCAGCAACAGCAGCTTACACTTCTGGAAAGGAACGGATTTCCGTAAAAGGATTGTTGGAATATCTAGGGGAACTCTTACTAGAAAAAGTATCTGTTGCGGACGGAGCTCAATCGAGTGAAATCATAAATGACACAGATGATGTTTTAAGACTCCTCCCCAAGTTAGTCACAGGCTTGAACATTGACCCCATGTTTGACGGACAATTTAGTAATTCTCCTGAAATGTCTCTCTTTCGGCTGTATGGTGTTGACGTTGTTCATGGCTGGCTGGTTGACCCTCACGAACCTATTCATCATCATGTCATTGAAGCTGAATCATACGAACATTCTCAAATGCTTCTGATTGAAGCTTCAGAGGCTCAAGCAATGCTTATAAGGAAACATACATTAGTAAGCAGTATCAGGACCAATACCACAGAACGTGAAAATCCATTAGATGAGAAACCTACACCTACTCTAGACTCTGGCAATGTACAACAACCTGTTCCTGGACATGTCCCAGAAAGACCTGGTATTTTTGATCCCTCAGAGAATACTAGTGTGGAGAATCAGAAGATCGATAGTCAAGGCGAGGGTTATAGCGTTGCCCAATCTCAAAGTTCCTCACTTAGCAAACCTTCATCGAATAGTCCTCCTCCTCCCAAACCAGTGGATCGACCTGAAGCTACAAAGCTTTTCAAAGACATTTACACAGAACCTACTAGTACCCCTTCCCCTCTTTCTTCTAATGACGGCTTTTCCGCTGGAGGAGAGGACTTTAAAATAGTTGCGTCAAGGAGCTATAGTCTTCCTGAAGAGGAAAAGGCAGCTGAAGCTGAAGAGTTGCTAAGCAAAGCAAACTCTGTTCGAAAATTCTTAGATCAGTATCCCACTCAACTCACTGAGTACGGAATATCTTTTCTTAAGGAACTCCTTCCTCCTGGAAATTTGGCTGTTTTTTTTCGGAACGATCACTTTTCAACTATTTACAACCCTGTCAACCCTGAACAGCCTCTTATGATTTTAGTTACTGACGCAGGATTTGCAACTAAAAAGAATATAGTATGGCAAAGTCTGTCTTCGATTTCTGGACAAAATGACAATTTTTATGATTCACAGTTCCGAATTTCTCCCTTAGATGTGTCCAACGATCGTCAGGCAGATGTTCCTGGCATGTCTGATGGTAAACCGTTGCATGAAGTTTCTGATTTTGAATTGGCTCGCCAGCTTCAACAGGAGGAAGACCATATAATTGCACAGATGGCTAGTCAGGCCCCTCAACGTCAGTCTAATATTAGTCCTACAGCACGTCTTGCGGCCCAGACGCCTTCAAGACAACCCTCGAATAGACCATCTCCTACTTCTAACAAGAAGAAGTCAACAGATAAGGAGAAATGCATCATCTCATAATTTTTATCATTAATATAGTAATCGTTATTTCATAAAATATTTTCTTGAATTTTTTAACATTATTTTAATTGCATTAATCTTTGAAGAAAGCTATGCCGTGAAACAGAGGACTGGTCAAAAATTTATTTACCCTCATTCATTTCCATTCTTGGTCGTTTATTTGGAGGCTCTAGATCTTCTGAAGAGTCAAGATTCGATAACTGTCTCTGGTTGGTACTTGAGTCAAAAGCAGGATCCACTTTTGGTGGAATTAAATCTGTGTTAACATTTTGTAAGAACTCATAAACGTCAAAAGAAGGATCAATTTGAGGACTGGCAGCTACTGATGAATCCTTATAAGGCACATAACGATGTAACTGGTCCTGGATTCTATCCAATGAATCTCCTTGATAGTTAATGTTTCTAACAATACTGTCAATATCTTGAGAATTGTGAAGTAGATGCTGGGCTTTCTTATTGTCATCCAGCCAGTTCTGGTTACTGTCGTACAATGCATCAGAAACTAGAGGGGCTATGGAGGTTGCATCAGGTGTAAAAGATGTAAAATCTTGTGATGGATTTGATCCCATTAAAGGTGCAGAAGCAGGGATAGCTGGCTCAGATTTCATACCTGAAGAATCCGAATTCACATAATTTTCACTCTTTGTAGTTGGAGAGACAACCTGAAAAGATGATGGTTCAGGAAAAGCGGCGTTAGGAGAAGAAGTGGTAATATGAGAGGACGAAGAGTAATTATTGCCTGTTTGAAGTGTGCTTAATGAATCGTGATTTGGCACCATCTGAGCACTTCCCAAGTCAGAATACTGCGGCCCTTGAATGATATTTTGATTAAACGTAATTGGAGCATTGGACGTATTATGCTCATCGGGGGTCTCAGAGGCTCGAGTCGCGTTGGGAGAAGTTTCAGTGCTCTGAGGAGTCAAAGCTTCACTAATGCGAGGATTTGTTCTCACAGGAGAAGCTTGATCTCCACTGCTGACCGTCGAAATTCTGTTTGAACGAGAAGGAATATATGAAGGTCCAGATGGTGTATCATTTGACATAAGCTCCTCAATTTCTGAAACTGGAATATTACTCTGAGATGATAGATCTGCAATTTGTCCACTATCTAGTTCACTCAAGTTAGGTAATAATAGTCTCTGTTGTCTCTGGAATGGAGATACGCTATCATTTACAAATTTCCCCTGATTGTTTGCATATAAAGAAGCCAAAAATCGAAGAATTCGTTCAAATGTCTCCGCATGAGTTTTGTGCTTTTCCCTGGATTCATAACATTCTCTCCATAGCAATTGATTATCCTGTCTAATGCGATTCAAATCTGCTGCTATCTCTAATTGGTTAGATTTAATTAGATCAAGTTCATCCAGTATTTTCCCTAAGTCACTTTCATCTTCGTCATCACTACCCTTAGAAGTCTTATTCCGTACAATACTATCAAGCAGATCTTCTCTTCCTCGAATAAAGTATGGAGACTTGAACTGTCGAACTTCATCACCTGATTGCATGGCACCAGCTGTAATGTCTTGAACTTTATGCCAACCATACATATTCAATTGTCTCACAAAAGACGAATAGTTGCTATGTTTGAAGTATTTTGGAAGCACAATTTTTTCAAAGCTTTCCTTACTTGAAACTTTGAAGCTATCGCCCTCGGGAGTCCACTGAATATATTCCTGGTTTTTCGGGTCGTTGACCATAGTCCATAATTTTAATATAAACGCAGGTCTTTTAGGGGGTCCTGAGCTTGCATTTCGTTTGTGTTTTCCACCTGTAATACGCTTCACTGGTTTCTTGACATTTAAGTTGGTACCTTGGGAGGACACCGTAGATTTGGTAGGTAGGACAGGATTGCTTAGTGAAGGAATTTGAGAAGCTCCTGTATAACCCATTGGGTTAGAATAATCATGGTGGGGTATATCAGAAATAGAGGGATTACCAAGCAAACCAGAATTAGTCTGATTAGTGGTAGGAAAATATTCGGGAGACCAATTGTAATCTTGAACTAGATCAGAAATCCGACGTTTGAAATTGTATGGGTTTCCAGACGAAGGGTCGTGGTCAAGCGAAAGCTGGTTTTCGCTCTCAGCCGAATGTGCATTATCGTCGTTGTTCTGAAAGGACATGAGTTGGAAGTGTCCGGGTTCTTTCAATAAGTATTTCAAAAACTGTTTAATCAACAGAGACGCGTCAGTCAACCGCCAAAAGCTAAGATAGATTTCAATTTTAAGAACAATTGGAGCAATTGCTATGCCTTAAATAATGAGTGCTCCAGGAAATCGAAAGTCAATTTCAATAATATTTTAAATTCGACATGAATACTTACAAAGTTCTGATCTCAATGAATTTTAAAATAAGGAAAGAGAATAAGAGAAGAACACTTGTAGACGCGACAACAATCCTATCGAGCAAGCCAAGTATGTTCTTGAAGAATATCAATGTGGTGGGTGGAAGTTTGCAAGCGGGACCCATAGAGGATTAATATGAGCAGTACACGTGAAATGTGAGATAAAGTATGATGACAATATAGATTTGTCATCTTTGTAACCAGTTACAAAATTAAAATACTTACCCTGAAGAAAGTTTTAACCCTATCAGACTCATAAAATTGCGTTCTCAAAACTACGGCTTAGTATAAAACATGAATTTTTTTTTAAAAACATCGTCTTCAGTAATTACACACAACTCTACTGAAATAATATTAGAAATGGTCGCCAAGTGAGTGATGGAAGCATACTTAATATCAATACCATTATAGGATACCCTAATAGATTAATATGGTTGTATCGTTTGCGGATATAGATTTTGGACCATTATAAGTGGCCGTTTCAACCAACCCTTTTTACTTCTATTTGGAGTGTGTTGAGCTTATCGTCACCACCAGATGATTTGCTTTAAAAGCATAATTACAAACTTGAAGAATCGTGTGTTTTGAATTCTGTCTAAGTGTGTGGTGTTCCTGCCTTGCAGGGTGTTGTCTTTGACTTGAAGCGTTGTGGATGGTCTTTGATTAAAATCAAAAAAGGGAAATCTTTCCTAGGGCATTTTCAATGTTCTTCGTGATTTCTTTTGCATTCTTACTAATTGTTCCTAGCACTGTCCCTACTCATAATGAGGTATTTCCTCCCGAGTCTTTGCTGAAGAAGAACAAAGCTCACCACGCACGATCTGAGAAGGCCGCTGTTGAAAAGGCTGAATCTAAGAAGGTAGGTAATCCTTTATTATTTTTTTTTGTTGTACCTCTTTTGTTTAGTGATGATAAAAACCTTTTGATTTGACTAGTTTCGGCCATGCTGTCGTCAGTTAACCATCTTTCGGGACTGATAAACCTTTTCAAAATTCCTTTTTTTGCTCAATGTTTACTTTCTTCTAACAGAATAGTTATAGGTCGCACAAGAGAAAAGAAAACTTTTATTTGACAGAGTTGCTGCTTACGAGAAAGAGTATTATAATGCTGAAAGGGAAATTATTGAGAAGAAGCGTGCAGCCAAGGCTGAAGGTTCTCTTTATGTTCCTTCTGAGCCAAAATTGATTTTTGTTATCCGTATTAAGGGTATCAACAAGATTGCTCCTAAGCCCAGAAAGACCTTGCAGTTGCTGAGACTTCTTCAAATTAACAATGGCGTTTTTTTACGTGTTACTAAAGCCACTAAGGAACTTTTAAGACTGGTTGAACCTTACGTTGCTTATGGCTACCCTAGCCATGCTTCTGTTCGAAAGTTATTGTACAAGCGTGGCTATGGAAAGCATAATAAGCAGCGTATTGCTCTTACCAACAATCAGATCATTGAGGCTAACCTTGGAAAGTTTGGTATTAGCTCGATGGAGGATCTTCTTCACGAAATCTTCACCGTTGGCCCCAACTTCAAGCAAGCTAACAACTTTTTGTGGCCTTTCAAGCTTTCCAATCCTACTGGAGGCTGGGGAGTTCCCAGGAAGTTCAAGCACTACATTGAAGGTGGTTCGCTAGGTGATCGTGAGGAGAATATCAACCAATTAATCGAAGCCATGAACTAAGCTGAAACTATTTAGAATGTATTTATTTAAATCGAGTAATGATTAATGGGCTGAAAAAGAATTTCGAATTGTATGACTAGACATCTTGGAACCTTTAAATTTTGTGGACACCTTTTCACGGGAAATATCACATAGTAGCAATTGTACAAGACGAATGCATTTGGAACTTACCCTACTCATTCAAACCTCAGTCAAATTTTCATAACGCAGACATAAATACAACTTACTATTCAAGCACAACAATCATAACAACGATGTACGACCCTGCTAGAGACTCTTGGAAGTCAGATGAAGAACAAAATGGTGAGGAAAACGCTCTCGAGCATTCCTCATCTCCAATTCCCGAAAGTGGGAAGATCACCGATGAGCCTAAATCTGAGTCTGACCAAGAAGTTGGCAGCTCAAAGGAGACTGCAGAAGTTGATTCCAATACCGATGAAAAAGAACACAAATCAATAGGAATAGTGGGAAGTGATGTTGCAGAAAGTGAGTCTACTTCTATGCCACCTGCTAAGTCTCGTGAAGTCAATGAGCGCGACTCACACGATGTAAAGAAACGACCATTATCCGAAGATGGAAAAAACATCAATGACAAGCAGGCAGTAGAAATTAAAGATAAAACACGAGTCTCTTCGTCTACTTCACAAATTGATGAAGCAGTAAGTAAGAATTCAAATACTTCACCTAATTCTGAAGCTCCACCTCGAAAAATCCGCAAGCCAATCAGCCGTATGTCTCAAGCTGATAGAGATGCACAGGCGCGTGATTTAAGAGAACGAATAGAGCGCAATGAGAGAAGAGCCGAGAGTCAGCATTCGGACGGAAGAAATCAACATCGGGAAACTACAATTGTTCGACAGCACTATAATCAAAGGCCTGACCAGGGAGTTCAACTTCGATTACAATCCCCAATTATCAAACTTAGATCTTTCAACAATTGGGTTAAGTATGTGTTGATCAGTAAGTTTGCTCACCGTAATTGCACCGTATTAGATATTGGATGTGGAAAGGGTGGTGATTTATTTAAATGGGGTCGAGCAGGTTGCAGCGGGTTTATTGGAATTGATATTGCTGAAGTGAGTGTTTCACAAGCAAGGGAGCGCTACGAGAAGGCACGGAGTAAACGATTTTGGGCTGATTTCTGTGTTGGGGATGCATTTGAAGAAGATGTGGAGGATATTGTCCATCCAGAAGCATTTCCTGTTGACATCGTTAGCTCACAATTCTGTCTGCATTATGCGTTTGAAAATGAGAAGCGAGTGCGAAAAGTTTTGTCCAACATTTCCCGTGCTTTAAGAAGAGACGGTATCTTCCTGGGAACAATTCCTAATAGTGATGTTATTATCAAGCATATTCGCAAATTAGAACCTCATGAGCTCAAATGGGGTAATAGCATATACAATGTTGAGTTTGAGTTGGCGCCTCCACGAGATGGTGTATTTAAACCTGTCTTTGGTCATAAATATACTTTTTTTTTGGAGGATGCTGTGGGAAATGTACCAGAGTACGTGGTCCCCTTTGAAGCATTTCGAGCGTTGGCCGAGGAATATAACCTGGAGCTCATTTTCAAGAAGCCATTTTTGCGCCTCTTCGATGAAGAACTGGAAAAAAACTCCAGGACTCTGAAAACTGCTGAGTCAATGGGTGTAATAAAAGCTGATGGATCATATGGTATTGAAGGTGATGAGCGTGAAGCCTGTGGATTCTATTTAGCATTTGCATTCCGCAAAATTGGAAGTTAAAATGTCTCTATTTGCATTTCTAATATTTATTTATGTAATAATTATCAAATTAAAGAATTTCAGGTTCCTGCTTATTGACATGAGAACGCCAATTCCAGAAAAATGTTATGTGTTGAGGTAGGGTTGGATCTAAGTTGCATCCTGAATAAGGATTTTCCAAAATTCTCTGGTTGATATCTTTGGTGAACTCGGGAAGAGGGCAGCTATAACCGGGACCAGACTGGCAGTCATGATATGGGATAACAGCATCGTTGATGACAAATCGGACAAACTTGGCTTCTTCATTGTTTTCAACACAGGAAAGCTTTTCGATGGCAATATGAGCTCCCATTGGAGTAAGGATAGAGTGCACCCAAGGGTGAAGAGCATCCATGTAATGATATGGAAGAGGTTTATGGTTATCGGAAAACATCCCCAAAAGTGAGTAAAAAAAATTTAAATGAGTATCATGAGAAAAACTGATATAAAAAGGAATATCGTTTTCATCTTGGTTGAGAAGCTTTACCGTAGCGTTGGCGTAAATAGACCCAACATTTGCAGAAAGAGGATTACCAGCACCATTCCTGTAAAAGTATCTTAGTGCCCTAGTGTAACCGTAAGCAACATGTTCATCAGGTGTAAATATCTTGCAAAACTCAGAGTCCTCCTTGGTATTGATTTCAAAGTAGCACATTTCTACCATGTTTTGGACATCTTGAAACGTGATCTCAACAGAGGTTTCCGCCTGCAAACGAACTAAGGTATTTGCAAAATACTTGTGAAAAAATTTGTGATAATTTAAATGCTGGAATTCCTTGTCATATGGATTACAAGACTTATCAGGCGTCAAGCTATCACCACCAGAGCTTCGAGATTCAGAAACAATTACTAGCTTGCCTCCATTTTGTTCCCACCCGCTCCCTAAAAAGCCGTTCCCAAACTGTTCAGCAGTAGCAATAACTCGGGATGAAGAGCTTGTAAAAATAGGGATTTCCTTCGGCTCAGGAGTTTGAAATTTGGTCCAAAGCGAACTGTATCGCTTTCGGTACTTTTCACCCATGCGCTTAGCCTCAGCAATTCCATTGTAGGGCCCAGTAGAGGTGAGACGCCCATATTGTTTAGCAGGATCAGTGATGAAAAATTTATAGGTATCCAGAAAGGCTAAGGATCCATTTGTAGTTCCTTTTAGTTTTGTTATTGTAGCATGAAAAGTCTTTTCAGGGGTGGGATATCGTTCAGTATGCCTTGCAAGAACGTGAACCTGTTCAACCGTACAAGAATCTGGAGGTTGGACACTAATACCAATTCCTGAATGCTCGATGTAGGGACCAAGACCTCCAGTATGCTGAAACATATTGAATCTGTCTCTAGACTTTTGAGAATAAAGCGACTTTTGTCCTACCTTGAAGTTTGCAACATCTTCATCGACTGCAAATACATCTACATATGAAAAGCCATCCCAAAGTCTAGTAAGAAGAGCTGTTTCATTGTACAAGTATGTAACGAAGAATAGAATTGCTACCAAAGAGATTGCGGTGTGGGAGATCATTATACAGTATAGCGATAGAAGAGTTTAGGAGGTGGGGGAGTGACATCTCCAAGTTTCCACAAACATATCATTATGAGGAACAATATTTTGGTTCCTATAATCACAAAACACATTTGAATTATTTATATAGCACTTTGAAAGAACACAAATTCTCACCATGGGTTCCCCACTCCAGCGTACAAATTCACAATCAGTCCTTATCCTAGAAATCCAATTGGAGGGCTTTACAGCCGTAGAGTTTTTTTGCTGACCACATTTGTTTCTCAACACAGCCAGAAATGGCTGCTTGTTTTGCAGCATTATTTTAATCTTTTCACTATCTAATTTTCTTCTCCGACAACCAACTACTTTAATTTCAACCATAAAGCGCTCTCTACATCGGATTTCTACTGGAAGTAATTTGATCTACAGGGCAGGCATTTTAGTTTATTAGTTTATTAGACTTTGAAAAGTTTGAAGACTAATTCTACTTCCTTTGCGATTTGATATTTTTCTATTTTCGTTATCCCAAAATTGTTTTATAGTAAGCAGAAAAGACAATACGAACACTCGTACATTAATATCATTCCATGGAGAACTCCAGAGATGACCAAAGTTCAATAAGTAGTACCGCAGCTGCTTCTGGTTCAGAATTCAAACTGTCGTTCCGCGACGGCGACATGATAACATCAGAAGCAGCAGTGAGGGAACTTGAAGGGCGACAGTACTATGGGCGTCATAGAGACATGAATGATTCCTCTGAAGGGAGGCCTAAACTCACTCAGCGGAGCTCAACTTTAACGCACCATCATGATACGAGCAAAAATCCAGCAGGAGCTTTAGCGCCAACTGATGGGCTTAGCAATAAACTGGGAACGTTTGAAGGCGTGTTTATCCCTACCACGCTCAACGTCCTCTCCATTCTCATGTTTTTGCGTTTCGGTTTTATTTTAGGTCAAACTGGAATTTTGGGCATGTTTTTCCTGTTAACGATTTCTTATGGAATTGATTTGCTTACTACTCTTTCTGTTTCTGCCATTGCGACAAATGGAACAGTTAAGGGCGGTGGTGCATACTACATGATTAGTCGATCTTTGGGCCCTGAGTTTGGTGGAAGTATCGGCCTTGTATTTTACATTGGTCAAGTCCTGAACGCGTAAGTGTGTATAATTTATTTCATGAATCGTTGCTAACTTAATAAGTGGTATGAATGTTGTTGGTTTTTGTGAGCCTTTGCTCATAAATTTTGGAGCAACGAATGGTGTTACAGCTCGAATCCTACCTGAAGGAGATTGGTGGACATTTGCTTACTCTACAGGATTGTTAATTTTCTGTACTGGAATATGTCTTGTAGGTTCTTCATTGTTTGCAAAGGCAGGCAAGGTTTTATTTGTGACTTTACTAGTTTCAACTTTTACAATTCCATTATCAGTGTTGTTTGTCCAACCATTTCAAGACGCCCGCTTTGGAGGCGCTGCATATACAGGTTTTGCATGGAAGACAGTAAGGGAAAATCTTTTTCCTCGGTTCACTAAAGGTGCCGCTGGCAGTATGATCAAAAGTCGGGAAACTTTCCAAGACATGTTTGCTATTTTTTTCCCAGCCACTTGTGGTATTTTTGCTGGCGCTTCTATGTCTGGTGATTTAAAGACCCCTTCTTCTAGTATTCCCCAAGGAACTTTGCGAGGTTTAATGCTGACCTATTGCTCCTACTCATTGGTAATTTTGGCTATGGGGTGCTGTATCTCTCGAGATCTGTTATACCGGGATGTGCAGGTATTGCAGAACGTCAACATGAGCAAGTACTTAATTATTTTGGGAGAGTTTTCTACTTCCCTATTTTCTGCAATTGTTGGAATTATTGGATCTGCTAAACAGTTACAAGCTTTGGCGAAAGATGATCTTTTGCCATTCACCAAGCGGTTTGCCAAAGGTACTCCTGTGACTGATGATCCAATCAATGCAGTGATTTTTACCTATATTTTGGCCCAAATTACCTTACTTTTTGACATTAATCAGATTGCCACGTTTATTACTATGGCATTTTTAATGACATTTGTTGTTACAAATTTGGCATGTTTCTTGCTGAAAATTGCAAGTGCACCAAACTTCAGACCATCTTTCAAGTATTTCAACACATACACCGCTGGAGCAGGAGCCGCCGCCTCTGTTGCGGCAATGTTTGTGGCCGACGGAGTTTCGGCGTCTCTTATGATTATTGTTCTTATTGTTCTTTTCATGGTGATTCATTATATTTCACTGCCGAAACCATGGGGTGATGTATCACAAGCTTTGATTTATCACCAAGTTCGTAAGTATCTTCTCCGACTTCGCCAGGACCACGTCAAGTTTTGGCGGCCTCAGATTTTGCTTTTGGTTGATGATCCAAGATCAGCATGGAAATTGATTCATTTTTGTAATCACCTGAAAAAGGGAGGACTTTATATCCTTGGCCATGTGGTAACCACGCAGGATTTCCAGCAATCCTTTGCAGAGGTCAAGAAACAACAGAGTGCTTGGATCAAATTGCGAGACATTAGTAAGGTGAAGGCATTTGTTCAAATTGCGGCTGGACCCGACGTAGTTTGGGGAGCCAGAAATGTATATATGGGGTCTGGTTTGGGTGGAATGAGACCCAATATCACCGTGCTTGGATTTTTTGAAACACGAAACCACATTCCCACACCTGGATCTACATCTGAGCCAACTGAGTTTGCAATTCCAATGGAGCCTCTTCCCACAGATGCTTGTCGGCGAGAGACTACGATTAATGTGATGCAATGGGTTAATATCATTGAAGATTTACTGACGATGAGGGCTAATATTGCTATCGCCAAGGGATTTCCGAACTTGGAACTTCCTAACATGTCAGGAGGTCATGTTCAAAAGGAATCCAAGCGAAAATACATTGACTTATACCCAATTCAAATGTCTGCACAAATTATTGACGAGAATGGAGAAACTTCGGCTTTGACTACCAACTTTGACACTTATACGTTGATTTTGCAGATGGGAGCTATTTTACGAACAGTCCCTGCATGGAAAGCTAATCATGATCTCCGTGTAGTAGTGTTTGTTGAATTTGAAGAAGATGTGGAGGAAGAGCGATATAGAATTAAGATCCTCCTGGAACGCTTACGAATCAACGCCGAAATTCTTGTCTTGTGTCTGA
This sequence comes from Geotrichum klebahnii, assembly GCA_030570935.1. Taxonomy (NCBI): domain Eukaryota; kingdom Fungi; phylum Ascomycota; class Dipodascomycetes; order Dipodascales; family Dipodascaceae; genus Geotrichum; species Geotrichum klebahnii. Next base: position 89,342 of record JAJLWW010000007.1, on the reverse strand, counting down.
GTGGAGGAAATGTAGAAGCTTATGAAACCATTGTTCATGGTCTGGAGGATAAATCAGGACGCGTCGAAAAGTTTTTGGGTAAACATGAATGGTGGCTTGAGCTTCAAGACGCTCGCAAAGAATGGGCCAATAAGTATGCCAACAATGATCAACCCACTGGATATATCCCACAAGATCGGGTGGAGGGCTTGATGCAAACTGTTGATAATGGATTTGGAATTGGTAGTGTAAGTGTTGGTAATCAGGATAGTTCTGTAACTCCATCAACACCAGGCGAAGACCATAAGAAACTACAAAGGAACGGTTCACCTCCTCTTTCTGCATTTTTGAAGAACCGAAAAAGACGGCATACCATATCTTCATTGCAAAAGATGGGGTTATCTGGGTTTAACATACAAACAAACAAGCTAAGTAAAAGTGACTTGAAGCACGCAACAGATTTTTATCGAGACATTGAGAGCTCTTCGGATGAAGACGAGCTTGCAGTAAACAGTGCATATGATTCAGTGTCAAGTTCTTCAAATACATCTCAGGTTAAAATTCCTGAACTTTTTAAAGTTCAAAGAAGACTAACAAGTCCTTCCTTTCACCGTCAAGAACAGCCATCCTCACTTCCTGGTGGTCCCAACATAACTAAGAAACAAAAAGATGCAGTGCCCTCGAATAAGTATGACAGTGAGACGAGCTTTGGCAGAAAGTCTGTGAGCAGTGGATCTAGCGCCTCTCCAGAATCTATGCTAAAAAAGTCCCTTTTATCATTGCCAATGAATTCTAACCCACCAATTTCTGAACCACATACACCATCAGGAGCTAGTCCTAGTAAGTCTGGTACATCCACTCCTCTATCTCAAGCAGCAGCGAAGAAACGCAAGCCTAACTTTTCTGGTTTGGCTATGCCCAACACGATGGTTGATGAAGAAGCAGAGGATGGACGGCCCACTATCATGTTTGAGAATAAAAAGGGAGTCAAGACTACATCCTTGTCATCTTTGAGTGGAATTAGTGGTGGAGGGAGCAGCACAAATATTGCTGGAATCAGACCTGGGCCCAGTAGAAGCCGTTCAGGTACCTTGAAAAAGGAAGTAATGTTTGCTTCTATGAATGAACGAACTCCTTTAATGGGTGAAAAGAAGAAGACGTCAGATGAAATGTCGATTTTGGAAGAAGGTAAACATGTGCCTCCATTAAAGGTTGGATTTGGATCGATTGAAGAGATAGATGACGACCGTATTAGCAAGAATGGTGGAATGGGATGGGATGATGAAGACGGGGGAGAGTATGATCCCGAAGAAAGAGAGGGTGCATATGAGGACGAATCTTTTAACGAAGAAGATCCAGATGGAAAGGGTGCCTACTTGTCATTTAATCACCTTCCAGCCAATGCTCAGCACGTCATTCTTAACGATATGATGCGCACAACATCGAAAGACGCAGTAGTGATTTTCTCGACTCTCCCTGCTCCCGCGTTGGGTACTCACTTGAGTGAAGAAGAGAGCTGGCAGTACGTGGAGTCTTTGGATCTGTGGTGCCAGGATCTTCCGCCAGTAATTTTATTGCATTCACAGACCATGACCGTTACAACTGCTTTATAAATGGATGAGTAACATGCATTTTCATGAACAAATTTATTAATAAATATAAAATAAATAAATAAATAATTATTATTCTCCTTCAAGGTTCTTCTTTTTCTTCTTTTTCTTCTTCTGCTCTCTATAGGAATGGATATAGATTTTTAATAATTACAAGTGTCGTGTGCATATGTTTTAGCACATGAGAAACTTAAGCTTATTTGAGGCCACACGTTCGGATTCATTCATAGGCTTAAAGTCGTAAGCAATTTCGATATCAAGATCACGAGGGTTCTCTGCATTAGGAGAACTAGATATGCTACCGTGAATTAATTCCCCGGTGTTAAGAGTAAGGACGTCAGAAAGGTAAAAGACGGTTTGCTTCCAATGAGTGTATTTAGCATAAGGCCCAGTCGAGAAGTGCAAAGGAATATCACATTTGGCAAACTCAATGTCAAACCAGACTATTAAAGCGTGGACCTGATCATCTCTTGTAGCCTTGAGATGGAAATTGCTAGAAAAAGCAAGATCCTCGACTTTGACAGTATACAAATCAAGCTCACAGATCTTTGCAGCGGAGGTTGAAACAGTTCGCTGGTCAACAACGTCGACCAAGGGTTCAGACATGACAATTTCTTGGAATGGAGAGTAGTCAAATCCATAGACATCACGCCAGAATCCAATTTTCTCTTCTTTGTAGTCCCCATCTTCAATGCCGGCCACGTACATGGTAGCTTTATCAGGAAAAATGAGACCGCCAGGAACCAGATACTTGTCACGAGCAAAAAGAACTGTATCGAGCATAGATTCATACAGTAAAAAGTATCCCATCCATTCTGAAATAATGATATCAACCTTGGGGAAAGGTAACTCGATCTCTTCCATCTTTCCCTGGATCAAAGTGATTTTATCTGAAAATCCATTTAGATCCACGATTTTGCGTGCCATGGTGATAATGTTAGACATGTCAACACCAATCACATGCTTGGCACCTGAGCGAGCTGCAAACATGGACAAGATGCCAGTACCACATCCGACATCCAGCACTACCTTGCCTTTAAACATACTGGCGTTTTGGTAAATGGCTGAACGATATGCCAGAGTTCTGGTCTGGTCCTTGAGCATTTCTTCATGGATGCCAAAATGGTCATAGGAAGAAAAGTAACGTTGCTCAGTATAGTTGAGCTCTTCTCCAGCAGCATTAGTCTTGGGCTGATTTAGGACGTCCATTGTGTATCAGTGTGTTATGCAGAAATGTCTACTGCGAGATTGCTTTTGGTCTGAAGTGAGTTTTATGAATATTGGGAAAATAACTGAAAGATTTGGGAGTTTTTATTTCGTCTTTTGTTCGAAAATTTTCTTTGGTCCCAAAGAATTGCCTAAAAAGGTTATACCCCAGCCCAAAAAAACGTAACTTTACACGTGATAGACAAGTAATGACTTTATTATATAATGTATTATAACTATTATTATATAATTACTTACATTACTTAAAGTCACATGACGTACGTGTTATCTTCGTAATTCAAGTTAAAATAACCAAATAAATTCTATTCCAACTTCATCTTTGGCTTGCATTTATTTTTCCCCTTGGTATTAGAAAATTATTTCATTTTCTTTCAGTTATTATATTAAACTGTAGCCAGCCAGTTCAGCTTGTTTCTAGACAAGGCCAATACAACAGTTACCATGGGAAATGTAGAAAAAAATTAGAGTGGTTTGTCTGATAAGGACGAGAAAGTTGGTGGATGGTGATAAGATGATCAAGGTGGTAACTATACGAATATATGCAAATGAGTTTGGCAACAAATAATTAATATAAAACACGTATATTAACTCTTCACGAATATTGACCCGAGCAGTGTGCCTTATTTTTTTGGCTTTAGAGGAGCCAGTCTCTACAAGGCCTATTTCTGTTTCTATTTCTAATTCCTTTTCAATTTCAATTTTATTAAGTTAATACATGCAAAATATCTTGAGTCAGCAGCTATATAACAACTTATAATTTTCTAGTACCCAGGTAAATACTAAAATCGTGACCAGCTCAAAATAAATGCAAATCATGATACGATAAAAAATTGGGTACTAACTCCAAAGAGTTAAGCCTATCGTTCTCTGGGGAAGTGCCACGTTATGTACTATGCGATTACTTGCAAAGGTACTGCTGGAAAGATCAGGTTCAGGGAAATATAAATGAAATAGGAAGAAAGACGAAGATATCATTTAATTTTCAACAAGAGTCTTAAAAGAATAAATAGCCGCCAGTTATCAGTGTTCAGGCGGAAAGAAGCATTAAGATATATGTGTTAACCTACAAAATAGCATAAAGAATCCCAATCTGAATCGAATTGAACTTGAAGCAAACACTGCGGACACTGAAAAGAGAGCAGGTAGTTACTGATAAGGTGAAAAGCTGCTGAAACAAAAGGGAACTAAACATTGGTACTGGTCAAGTTGCAATAATATAGCAGGTATGCGTGCTAGACTAGTAGTGTATTGTCCACGAATTAAGTGTGTGTCACAAACAACTCAACAGAGTATCCATAGCCTTAGAGACATTTTAACACAAGATTTCATTTCAAATTTTGCTGGGCCTAGTTCATCAACCCCATGAAGGGGCGATTTCCCTGACAGTACAAAAATTGTTCTATTTGAAAATATTTATCATTTAGTTTTCTGTTTGCTCCATTTTACAAATATATTTTATTTTACACTGGTGACAGTACCCATATGATATGGGTTGAAAACAAAAATTTAAAATTATTGATCGCTTTTTTTTTTTGAACATGAATCAAAAATAATAATACCTTCTCATGATGCACATGAGGAATAAAACAACAAAACAAAAGAAATTAAGAAAGACTTTTCGTAAAGATTGAAAATGGCATCATTAATATCGCTCGCTTATTTTTATTTAGATTTTTGTTGGCTAGAGAGTTAAAATACTTTACACTGAATCTTCTACCGGCTTTCCTACTTTTAATGTTCAGTTGGCCTGGATTCAAGTACAATCCTGGGCTGATTGAGTGCTTTTTAAAACTTCCGAATCCAGCAACGAGGCTCATTTAAATTTACTTTTGGGTAAAGCGTAGCATAAAGTATACAAAAGCGACAGAAATTACATGCATCAAAATAAAATTAAGCTTAAACAGGTTAAATTTAGTGCATTAAAGTTCTCAACGCAGTGGAGGCAGTCGATCAATTACCATCCTCGAGACCAAAACATTTTTTCTTTTGAGACGATGAAGTAAAATTAATACCATCGTTCAATTTCCATCAGCTTGAAGCAGTAGCAGCCGACAGAGGTTAAAGATGCTTGAAGCTGAATGCTAGGCAATAAACTTAATAAATATAACTAATATAATATATCTGGATGGTATAACTTTGGTTCGGCTATAGTAGAATTGCTATTCAAGTTTCATAATCATGCTACTATTATATTGTTTTTATTATTATTATTTGTTCTACTCTTTGTGATACACTGGAGTCTCGAAAAACTTCAGGCAAAAGAAACTTGCTCATCTCTATTTATACTTGCCACAGGTCTAAAGCGATACCCTGAAATGCTTTTGCTTTGCTCTCCACAATGTTCATTGTCTATTGGAAAATTATAAATTGTAAGTCTGTCTCAACCATTATTTTGTACCCCTTCACATTATAATCTTTTGAATAGCCTCTATACCCGTAATTCGTAGTCGCCTTACAAGAAAACAACCACGCAATTTTTGTTTTAACTCCAATTGATTTTATGATTCCAATCTAAATATAAAAAAGAAATAATGAAAATTTTTAAAGAAACTATATTTTTTTTTCAGTGTTTTTTTCTTTTTTGTATATTTAAATCGAAATCGCCTTCTCGATGCACAATTACATAATCCACATGTAGTACCTTACATCGTTATTACTAACAAAATGTACGATTATTCAGCGGCTGTTTATGCATCACTCTCCCAATGTGATCCCAATTTATGATGTAGAACGATTCTACATGCTTCAAGTTCTACACGTGCAAAATGTAGAATAACTAAAACTATTGTATACTCCACACTCGTATGTCATATTTTTTGGACTTTATTTCTTCTGGTAATTTACTGTAGTTTTACTGAGATTTTCAACTTGACGATATTTTAATATTCAACTATTTGTTTATTTTTTTTTAGACTTATTTAAACCAAACTATTTCCTCCTTTTTTTTTGGATTCTTTTATCCTAATACCATAATTTTTTTCGTTCTGGTTCTTTCATTTTTCTTTTTACCCTTCTCATTTCTTTATTCTTTGAATGCAAACACAAAAACCTCTCTCTATTTTCTTTCCTCCTTTCTTCTTATTTTATAATCGTAATTCGTATTATATATTCAAGTTTTCACAATGCCTCCAGCTAGACGACATGTAGGACTTGCAACAATAAGTAGCACCTTTAGTCCTTACCTGAAGAAAGATCAGCAAATATTACAAAACCCTCCAAAGCCAAAGGTAGGTTATACTGCTTTTATTATTATATATTGCTATTTTGTTAACATGAGTAGGCCACTAAACCTGCTAAAACTCAAAACCCTTTGAAACCAAAGAAGCGAAAGACACCTTGGGCATGCAATCATTGCCAAAAGGCCCATCTTACCTGTGACGAAGGTGAGTTTGAGTGATCTCCGCTCATTTTTCACAACTTTTGTGGTACTCTTTCTAACTCTTTAAATCAGGTCGCCCTTGCCAGCGATGCATCAGAAAAGGATGTCAAGACACATGCCGAGATGGCGCCCGAAAACCTGCCAAATATCTCATGGACACACAAAGCACCCAACAACCTCCCGCTTCTACTAACAACAATCAACTTTGGTCTCTTCAAAATCATTCCTCTTCATACTCCTCAATGGTCCTACCAAACATGATCCCCTCTCCACCAGACAATAGCCAATTTAACTCCAACTTTCACATTCCTTTACCTCCATCTCCTCCAAATGCTTTCAAGTCTGCTTCTACACCTACTCCGTTTTCCTTGAACTTGGACTGCGGCACTAACAATGAGTCTCAGTCGACCAATAGCCTAAAATTTGACTTTAGCTCGCGTGCAGCAGACTATGAATACTCTTCCATTTCGAATTTACTAGCTGATGCTGCCAACGACTTTGCATTACCTATATTTAACAACCAAACATTTCATTTACCTTTTGAAGATTCTTTTTCTTCTAACTCGCTGCATCATCACCGGAGCGACTCTACCTCATCTTCCTCCTCCTCCGCTCGCAAAGACGACAACACTCCGTCCACAGTTGATACTCCTCCAACATCGGACTACTCACCTGCTTCCACTTTTAGCTCTTCTACCACAGAAACCCCTTGTTACTCTCATTCTTTCCCTCCGCTACAACCGCAACAGCAACAACAGCAAGCGCAACCGCACAACCGGCACTTTTCTATGAGCAGCCAAACCCAAACCCACTTCCCCACAACTCAACAGCCTCACCAAGATGATCAACTACAGCTCCATCTTCTTCATCAGCCACAGACTAAGACACAAAGCCAAAAACGACATGCCTCGTCATCCCCGTCCTCCGCACCATTGGCTGCCTCCATAACCATGGTTCCAGGGTTATACTCGTCACCTGAGGAAGTCTATTCTAAAATTACAAAACCCTTTTCCTATACTGAAGGTTACCACGATTTGATTAATTACCTCCGTAACCGGTTTGATCGCCCGCAGCTTGTATCTCTAGCCAAATCAATGGCTGCTTATCGTCCCTCATTCATAGCCACTACCAAAACTCTCCAAGAAGAAGATTTGGTGTTTATGGAAAAATGCTTTCAACGCACATTATTAGAGTTTGAAAAATTCATAGCAAGCAGTGGGACCCCTACTGTAGTATGGAGAAGAACAGGCCAAATTGCAGCAGCAGGACGAGAATTTTGTCTTTTAACGGGTTGGCAGCATTCAGATTTAGTTGTACATGAACAAGAGTCAAGGCAGAGTCCTAACGGGAAGGTTTCTGAAAAACCCCGAAAACCTAGATTTATTGTGGAACTAATGGATGACACTTCTGTTGCAAAATATTTTGATTTATTTACTCAACTAGCATTTGGAGACTCAAGAGGTGTTATTATGACAGACTGCTCTTTACTGAAACCAAATGGAGATACTGTCCGCACTGCTTGTACTTGGACCGTCAAACGAGATGTCTTTGATATTCCAATGATGATTGTAGGTAATTTTTTACCTATTCTTGATTAGTTTCAAGAGGATGTAACAGGGAAGAAAATAAAATAAGATGAAGACAGAAAAAAAAAACAAAGAAGAAAAAAAAAAAAAATTAATGCATATATATCAGTGTTAAAGAATTGGTATATATTTGGGACAATCAACATTATTAACGACAAATACTTTATTTTTGTGATTCGTATTTTTATTTTTACATTTATTTTTATATATATTTATTGGACATGGTTAAAAAAAAAAAAGAAAACTGAAAACATATCTCTTTATTGAAAAACATAGTACTTTTATTTTCATTTGTAATATTTTTCTATATCGTTTCTTTCTTTCTTCAAAAATACTTTTTTTTTCATTACTTTTCACAACTTTTTCTTTCTAAGGAAACAATTATTACCAAATTATTAAACTATTTAAGACCAGGAATCAATTTAGCCTTGTCGTCAGACAATACACCAGGCTTACCAAAGTTCTGATCAATATCCAAAATAATTTTCAAAGCGTTACGACTTTGCAGGTATCGGAAGGGAGAGTTAGCAAGTCCGCGAGCTTCAGACGTAGGCACAGCATGGCCAGCCTCGGTCTTTCCATGACCAGGTAAAGGTAAGACATTATGCAAAAATTCATATGCTGCAAGAGTGCAACCAAACTGGGGAGAAGATCGCAGGATACGGGCAGGACCTCCCTTGAAAAAGGCAGCAAATCCTTCTTCCTTCCAAATAGTAGCAGTAGCATGACGAAGTCCATGGTATGAAGTCTGACCACGTTTAGCTTCAGTCTGCAAACGAGTCTTAATGACATCACAAGGAGTAGTAAAATAGGCAGCAGGCATACCGGCAATGGCACCAGCAATAAGCAACTGACCAAGTCCAAGTCTCTTGTTGGGACCCTCACCAAAGTAATCCTTCTTCAAATGAGCATAAGTGGGGAAGTAAATGGCAGAAAAAGGAACATCACGCAGCAAACAAGCAGAAGCACCCTTGTATAGACCAAACAAACCAAGGTTACGCACAATCCAAATGGCAGATCGTCTAGGAGCACCCTCAACAGTCTTAGCAACCTCTCCCTGCATCTGCAGACGAATTTTGACAATTTCCAAAGGATTGGTGAAAATAACCTGACAAGCACCAGCACCACCACCAGCGAGAAGTTCAGCCCATAATTCAATAGAGCCATCAGGCTTGGTCATCTTTCCTCTAACCAAATCATTAACAGTAAGCTTAATTGCCTTTTCAGGAGCAACACCAACCAACTGGGGGCCAAGTCCAGAGTACAAACCACGGAAACCTTCTCTAGAAATAACCTTCTTAAAGCAGTCCCAAGAGTTCTTATAGAGGGTCTGTTGACCAGGAGTGGAACTTCTCTGGTTTTGCATTCTGGTCTTGACTAAATCAATAGGATACACCACAGTTGCACCAAAAGAACCAGCAATAGCACCCAAAGTAAAGTTATACAAGGACTCAAAGACCTCTCCCAAGAAAGAGTGAGGATCAATGAAAGCGTTTTTAGCAGCCTCTACCTTGATCTGGGTATTTTTTTGGTAAGTGACATAAGGGTCCTGCCAAGAGGGATCAAACACTCTTCTAAAGTCATCGACAGTTAGGCGACCGGACTTATTAGAAAGAGAGGCAAAGTGAAACAGAACGTCTACTTCCAGAGGAGTGAACAGGGAAAATTTTGTGGATCTAGCAGCTTCGTCAATGAAGTCTTGTCTAGTGATGAAACCGTCCTTGGAATTAGAAGTAGCTTTTGAGACAATAATATCAACCATATCGGTTTGGTGAATGATATTCAAAAAGGCACGAACAGTAGCATATGACACCTTTTGAGAGTTTCCAACATTACAAAGAGTGTGCAAAGATGACAAGAGGTTATCCGAGAGCTTGTGAGAAGCAGAAGAAGTGATGATAGATTGGAACTGCTCTGGAAGGATGTAACCAGTATTGGTAGGATCAAAATGTTGGAACGCCTGACGGACACGCTCTCCCAAGAGACCAGCAAGCATTTGAGAAAATTGATGATAAGAAAGCGTGTGACGTTGTGATTTATCGCCAAGATACAGAGAGGCCCATTTTGAGTTCCAGTCGAAAGGAAGTGAGCTAGATGACTTGTGGGTATTGTACATTTCAACAAATTTGGAGAAGTCAACCTGGCCAGTTCCCTGTTGGTCAAACAGACGGAATGCAATCTCATATTCAGCATCTGGCTTGTCAAGCAGTTGTTCAAAGGCCTCCCAATCTGTGGAGGAGACCTTGCCTTGTTTTGAGCGATCGGCTACTTGAAAAAGAACAGCGTATGAGTATCGCTGAATCTTGTGATAATCCTCATTCTCAGGAGCAATAGCATTGACAAAATCGTCTACTGAGAGATATTTTTGGCCATTTTCTTCAATAGATGCATACTTATTAAAAGCAGCAGATGATTCTAGCGGTGCCATTTTTGTGTTTGTATTAATGGGAGAGCCTGCTGGAGGTTGCTTATTGGCTTAGAAGATATGTTCTTCAAGATATCTCGTTTGCAACTAAAGGATTAAGAACAAAAAAGAGTTGTTAGACGTGGAAGAAAGGACAGGAATTCAGAAGGCCAATCGAATGAAAACATAAATAGGCCATTTTCAACGGTAAGTGAAAATTAGTCATGTTATGGGTTGTTCCGGTATCAAACACTTTAAATGAAAACCATGAAAAATAGGAAATGTGAAAAGGGAACTTACAAGCTGTATTAAAGCCGGAAACCAATTGAAGAAAATCCAGAGAGATATCCGCTGAAGAGAAAAGAAGAAAAAGAATAAAGGAGAAGAGGAGAGGAGAAAAAAGAAAACGAAAACGAAAGCTGATTTTTATATTTTGTGAAATTTATTTTTCAGAGAATTGTGGAGTATGCTTACAACTGAGTTGTGATGTAGAAAAAAAAAATTTCAGAGTTCAATTTCTGCATATTTTTTCATATTTTTTTTTTGCCTTTCGCCTGCTCTTGTTGTATGGATGCTGCTGCCACACATAGCTAAATGGGCTAAATAAATATCAAACTTAGTGGATAAGGCTCTTTTTTGCCTTCTCACGGAAACCCCATTTTTTATTTCAAATTTTTATTTTGCTAAAATATCAAAATACCAAAGGCCAGACACCAAACTCCTGACTTTCAAGGGCTGTATTGGATATCTAACTGAATCCCACTATCAGAAACCGTATTAAAACCGTCTTTACTTCTAATCTTTAGTGCAAACCCAGCTAACTGCCTAAACCAGCCAATCAATCGTCAAGCTCATTCGTCAACTGCCCTTTTGCCAACCAGTCTTATGCCGCGTGGTATGCAGAATTTCATGATGATGAATAATATGCCGTTGCTTAGTCATTGTTTACCGTTTTGGATATTTTAACCTTCTATATAATGATCATACCAGCCCATGATATACGCCATAATGCTGATCGTTACGCCTGAGTTTTCTTGTGAAAATAAGTCTACTTCCGAGGTTTCATTCCGTTGCAATTAAACCAGGAAAAACCCAAACTAGGAAACTAGTAAACTAGGAATCCATTCTGGAAAGTTGGGCACCTCGAAACTTGAGCATCTGGAACTTTGGAATATTGCAACTTTGGAATATTGGAACCTTGGTGAACATATAGAGACTTCGTCTAAATCAACTCCTAATAAATAAATAACAGACATGTACATATAAACAATAAAGCAGATATACACTAATCTAATAACTCATTGCGTCTAGCATTATCCTTCATATCCATCTCGGTATCTCGCACATTCATGTTTGCATCACTCATCTCCTCTTTCATAGCCATATCCGAGTCTGGATCAAACCCAATTAAATCCGGAGGAACATCCTGCATCTGAACTGATGGTGCTCCATTTAAGAACCGAAGTTGTTCCATGATCTGAGTCTTTACAGACTCCAGATATTTGCGCGTATTTTTATTATCTATCTTGCCAGAAAGATTAGGGTACAGCGAATAATCGGGCCCGAAGTACTTAACGAACGGAATAGCTGCAGGGAGGCGGGAATCGAGTTGCACATCCAAACAAACTGAAGTCTCTAAGCACCAAAGTCGCGACACGTTCCGAGGGGTATATCCTCCTCCACCAACCACCATCAGTGGTATACTGAATGATTTCACAAACCTCACGCATTCTGCATGGGCTTTAGTATTTAAATTAAAACATCCAAGCCGATCACACCCTAGAGAGTCAGCTCCACATTGTAAAACAATCGCACCTGGTTGGTACGATGTGAGCACTGGCTCAACAATACACTTGAATAGCCGAAGGTACGAGTCATCATCAATTCCATCACGGAGCGGAACGTTGAGTGAATAGTGCTTACCATCCCCTGTTCCGATTTCATCAACATTACCAGTCCCTGGAAAGTAATCTCCATTATACTTGTGAAACGAAAGGGTCATAACTCTATCAGTAGCGTAGAAAGCTTCTTGCACTCCATCTCCGTGATGAACATCAATATCAATATATAGCACTCTTGGGTAGTACCGCAGCAAATTTAAAATTCCTAGTACAATATCATTGATGTAGCAAAACCCAGAGGCCTCAAACTTTTTGGCGTGGTGAAGCCCTCCAGACCAGTTAATGGCAATATCCGACTGCTCATTAATAAGTTTTCGCGAAGCGTCTAATGATGCGCCTGTATATATTGATGAATAGTCGTACATGCCGTCGAAAATCGGGCAGTCATCTCCGATATTGAATTTACTTAAAACCTTGCTGGCAAACTCCTTCACATTGTCAGGTGTAACTCGTTGTATAAAGTCGATATATTCTTCTGCGTGAAACGCCATCATTTCATCTCGAGTAGCCCGACGAGGGCGATACAAATCCATTCGTTCATGAAGCTTATAACCTAACACCAAATGGTCCGTCAGCATCAACCTGAAAGGTTTCATCGGGTGTCGCACTCCAAAATGAAACCTCGACACCTCTTCATTGAAATGATATGAAACTCGCGGCTTCCATGAAGTCAAAAAATCCTCATACAAAGGCTTATTGTCCACGGTCTTTGCATCGCAAGATATTGTCGCCTCTTCCCACGTTGTAACTACCATTGTCGTTCTTGAAGTTGGAAGAGTGGAGAGAAATAGAGAGAACCTTCAAAACTATTCATAGTCACGTGCCAGATTTTGTTTTGCCACAAGCTCTCAATAGTAAATTTCACACATCCAGTTTGGCTTGATTGAGTTTCCATTAAGTTCTTCTTTCATAACGTATAAGATTATATCAAGTTCATCTAAGTAATTATCCGAGTGTCAAGTCATGGAAAGTCCTGGCCATAATCATCATCGTACCTTCTTACCTGATAATTGGACCTGATAACTGCTATACCAAGGAGTGTATCTTTTGGGTTGGCAATATTTGTTTAACATCTCAATATGATTTCAGGGCTTTCACTTCCACAAATCCAATGTTCTTCGGTCTTTCAGAAAAGAATTGCGCTGTAATAGCAAAATGGCTCCCTAGGCTATCAACGCTCTACAACGACCTGTAGTGAATCCGTTTAGAATACATTTAGCACAAATTGTTTGATTCATTTTTGTTTCTTATATCCCCTGAATCTCTTTTGGCTTAATGCTCAGGGTGCTGGCTCTTGTGCTCGCTTGGCTGCTGTTGATTATCGATACATGAATAGGTACTAAATCCCTATTGATGTTCCAGAAAAGCATTTAGCTAACAACCAAATTTGTAAACAGTGTGCTTATATGCGACTTTCGGTACGACCATAACTTTAATATCTTGTTGAGGACGAGATGGACCCTCAATTGTGCAAAGGTGAGCGTGCTGGTTATATGTTGGAGACAGGGCGACAATTATGGGTCCTAACCAACAAGAGGCTATGAATCATCTGGAATAGGTATTGTCGGAATTGATGTTGACAGTTCTTATACATCAACCAGCTCTATCTCTGGGGACGATGGACGGTGATTGCTGAACTAGACTAGGGAGTAGATATTTTATATAAACAAAAATGGTAACACTGATGGTTTTATGTCCATTATTCACTTACCAGTTTCAGGTTGAATAGCCCCTTTTAAAAGATGAGTAAATGAATTTTAGGCTTTCGACTCGGTCTTTCTGCGAGGTGCCATATGATAAATGAAGTGGATCTTTTTAATGTTTGATGCGCCTTGACATTGTTTTGTTGTTGTTTACCTTGTTATAACTTGTTTTCTTCCCTTCTTTTTCTCACTTGAAATTCTCGATCCCTTTCGACCCCTTGAACCCTTAGAATTTACTTTTATTACCAGGCTGACCAGAATTTGCAGATTTCATTCTGTATTCACTGACCTGTACGATTATATATGCTTTCAACATCAATTCTGTCAGGATCTCAGAATCCTCCATCTACATCTACCAACTCCACAGAACCCCCTTCGCCCTTAAGGTCACACTTGCGTTCACCTTCGTCTTCGTCCTTAGCTTCCTCATCTTCAAGTGACAGTTCGAATTCTCAAGATGATTATTCTCGTCGTGTATTTTCTGCATCTCAATTCACACTATTAGAAGAACTGGGCAGTGGAAGTTTTGGTGTGGTCTACAATGCCATTGATAAGTAAGGACCTCTACCAACCGATTATGACTTAATATTAACAGATCACAGTGTTAAAGCTGAAGTTGTGGCTATTAAAAAGGTACATACCCCCTGACGATTGTATTCTCACTAGGCTAACTCTCTTAGATTGATATGGAAACTAGTGAAGATGATATTGACGAAATTCAAAAGGAAATTGCAATTCTCGCAGGTTGTAACGATCCACATATCACCAAGTATTACGGCTGCTTCGTGAAGGGCTATAAACTATGGATCAGTATGTTTATTACGGTTTTTTCACTATTGTTTCTAACAAACTAGTTATGGAATATTTGGGAGGAGGTTCTGGCCTGGACTTAGTACGTAAAAGCCCCTGTGCTATTTTATCATTATCTTTACTAACAGTGCCAGTTAAAATCCGGACCTTTTGACGAGGCTTCAATTGCAATTATTTGCCGAGAACTTCTACTTGGACTCTCATATTTGCATGATAATGGCAAGGTAAGTTCCAAATATATCGTCATCCTACAAGCTCCCCAAGCTAACAGGTTCAGATTCACCGAGACGTTAAAGCTGCTAATGTGTTACTTTCGGCTAAGGGAGATGTCAAAATTGCAGACTTTGGCGTGGCCACTCAGCTTTCTAACAATCTTTCCAAAAGAAACACTTTTGTTGGAACCCCTTTTTGGATGGCGCCTGAGGTAATTCAGCAAGAAGACTATGACTGTAAAGCTGATGTTTGGTCGTTAGGAATTACGGCAATGGAATTTGCATTAGGCGAGCCTCCACTTTCGAACTATCATCCCATGAAGGTTCTATTTTATATTCCTCAGAATGACCCTCCAGTTCTGAAAGGTAATTTTTCCAACGACTTTAAAGATTTCGTAGCCCAATGTTTGAAAAAAGCCCCATCGGAAAGAGCATCTGTCAAGACACTACTCAAGCATCGTTTCATCCGAAATGCTGGGAAAAAGTCGCATCTTCTAACGTTAATAGCCAGGCGAGAAGCAGCAAAAGCAATGCGATCCACAACTAAAAGTAAAGTCTACCAACCAACAATCGACACAATTAGTAGTGTGGAAGATGCAGGGTGGGATTTTGACACAGTAAAGCTTCCGCCAGCTGGTGCTGTAGAAGTTGCAGCAAGTTCGACACGTATAGTGTCTAACGACGACAGCACTTCGCAAGCCAGTGAAACATCCAGCATCATAAGTACATTAAAGCAAAAGAAGCCATACTTCAATGGTTCGCGTGCAACAATCAGCAGTAGCAGTGGCATGAGTTCTGCAGGCGGTACGTTACTTCAACACAAGAAAAACGGAAGCGAAGCAAGCTCAGTTTTCAATTCTATATCAACTATGAGCCAAGTTTCCACCAGTACTCTGCCTTCTACTGCCACATCTACATTCAGCAACGTTCCTGGGCGAGTTGTACAACAAGCTCTTGGCAGCGTGATAAGTCGGCTGGGTTCAAATAACCCTTCAACAGCAGGAGCATTTGAAAGAATATTGACAGCATTCCAGCAGGAGGAAGCCAATGGCTTAACTCCTGCTTTAGAATTATATTTGGTTCGCAAAATTATTCAAAACGTCCAGCAGGACAAAAATCTTACTGAAATGCTGTTGGGCAGCAGTAGTAATGATCACGGCAATACCGTAAAAGGTGCTGTACCATCCAAGCATCCTAGAAAGATGGACTACATTGAAGAAATGTTACTTGCTCGTTGGATGGAAGGTTTGAATGAAAGGTGGCAGGATCAAACCCCCAGTCTGGATACTCCAGAAGCATCATGATTACTCCACCCACAAGCAACCTTATGAACATATATTTTATATTTTTTTACATTAGACTTCTCATGACATTCTTTTTATATACCAGGTGATATTTCCCATCATAGCTAGCTATTTGAATCAGTTTTTTTTTTTTTTTGATTTGGACTACTTGATAAAAAGTCTTCCAAAGGCCCCATGTAGTACAAAACGTCAGCCCAGTTTTGAAATCAACCATGTAAAGGAGTTGCAAAGTTATGACCTAATAGCGTAGTTTCTATTTTTTTTTATTTTCATAAACCGAGTCCATTTAGACCTCGCTGAAAGTCGAATTGTATTCATGGAAATGTTTTTGACTCTGACGGCTTGTTTCCGCCAGTCTTTAGGTTCGAGACTCGTCCACCATAAATACTAATATCTCAATCCGGTATTATGCTTCTAGTAAAACTGCATGTTTATTAAAGACCTTGTCTTTACCAACGACTTGATAGGATTTACAATTTATGAATTGTGGTGCTTGACCACAGAAAAACTTTGTAAGAGGAAAAAAGAAAACTACGCAATAAAATTTGTTGAGATAAAACTTAATATTCAAGCTGAAAAAAAAAACAAAAACTATCCCACTTCAATTCCAATCCTAATTATTGTCAAGTTTTCTTAAGTGAAGCCTCGTTTTACATTTTGTATTTTTCAAATCCAAGGCAACTCGTCGGGATTTCAATATATCTGTTTGGATAGTTACTTCATATACGAAATGTCTACCTTTCGCCTATCAATACAAATCTCGCCATTTCTGTATCAATCATGCTCAGCTACCAGAGCATCAATGCTTGTATCTCGAAGACTGCTTTCATCTTCTAGAACCTGCAGAGATAAATATTCTTTCACTATTTCAGAAGCATACCATGCGAAAAAACGAAGCCCTCAGAAATCGTCAGATTTTAACCGTGAGGTTTCTCGCTCTCTATCTAAACACAGGCCCAATAGTGGGGAAGACTCATTTTTTTACACCACAATTACTGCCAAGGCGCCCCGTGGAATGGCTTTTGGTGTAGCTGATGGTGTAGGTGGTTGGAGTTCCATGGGTGTAGACCCGTCAGCATTCAGTCAAGCCCTGTGTGATGAAATGGAGAGTACTTTTTCGGAGTTTGTGACCTCGAATCCTGCTGCTTCAACTACGCTGCCATCGCCGCAAGCCCTGTTGCAGAAAGCCTACTCCAATATTGTAGAAGATGGAAAAATCGAGGCCGGAGGATCTACGGCTTGTGTTGGCATAGTTTCAACTTCAACCGGTACTCTTCATACAGCTAATCTGGGAGACTCTGGCTTCTCAATTTATCGTTCAGGCAAGACTGTATTTCAGTCTAAAGCTCAAACGCATGCATTCAATACACCTTATCAACTGGCCATATTACCTCCGGCCCTTCGAGCTTTTGAGGATAAACAGCCAGCTGGAGCATCCAGACATATTTTAGACTATCCCAGCGATGCTGATATCAAATCATTTCAACTCAAGCATGGAGATCTGGTTGTCTTTTCCACAGACGGATTTTTAGACAACATCTCATCTACTGAAGCTCTAGCCATTGTAACCAAAGCGCTACTTCGGCATAAGGCGTGGGATAACCACCCAAATTCAGGCATTTCCCCATCGCTTGATGTTACACTTTCAACCACTGCGGCTGGATCTCTGGCTTCCCAGCTGGTCAAGGCTGCTCACTCAGCTTCCCATAATTCAAACAAGGTTACGCCATTTGCAAAAGAAGTTCAGCGTGAAATGCGCATTCCATACAAAGGAGGCAAGCCGGATGATATCACTATCCTGGCTCTTTATGTCACAGAAAAGCCTAAGCCTGCTGTACAACCAGTTTCTTAATTTAACTTATATTTAATTTTCTTTTCTGATTTACATATTCAAGACCAGATGTCCCTTGTAGTTGTTCAAAGTCAGACAAGGACGAACCTAGTAGACGCTATGCAAAGTAATCTGTGCTGACAGAACATGAACCAATATCTAAAGATAAACAAGTATATTTATAGACTATGCAACAGCTAAAAAAAAGAATAATAAAACGTAGTTATGTTATAATAAATGAACTTAAATGGCATTGGAGCCAAGCTTAGACCGAATACTATCAAGCTCTTTATCTAAGTCATTAATGCTTTGCTGAAGAGGCTCAACCTCGTCAAATTTGCGTCGACTACTTGCTTCAGCAATCATACCAGTTACCAAAAACTTTTGTTCTTCAAGCACAATAACTTGTTCCCTTAATGACTGAATCTCATCAGATGAAAGCGGCGGTAATGTTGGTGTACTGGGAGTGTTATTTATGTCTGTCGCAGTTACGACCTCAGTTAAGCTACTCGAGGGCTTGGTATGTTTTAAAACTTTCGGCAGCGCCTTCAAGGGAAGCATATGATCTTGCAAATATTGAGCTGCAACAGTATGAATTTGATGTTGAAGTCTTTGTTCTTCCTCAGTGTGCACTTTTATGCTGAGGACTTTTCGTGATGTATTGTCGAATTGCACAAATGACTCAAGGAGCTTTCTTCGCACCCGAGTTGCTTCGTGAAGCAGACCAGGGGTGGGTGGCTTGTCTGGATTATTGATTTCGGTAAGCATTTCTTGAAATTTTGGAAGCATTGTATCGATAGACCTTCGCACTGGCGTCAGAGTGTCGTAGAAGTACAGTAAATCGGATTTTGTAGCTTTTAAATCAGACTCATAATTGCGTTTAGAAAACACAGTGTTTTTACAATCCTGGCAAATTCGAATGCACACATCATGTTTTGGTTTGGGTTCATTATGAAATTGACTGGAACCTAATTTGTCAATTAAAATTGATATTGGAGCATCTCTAGAACAATTTGTTGCATGGCTTGCGCATACTACTCGTCCACATAGCCTACAATGATGTTTTCGTAGGGAGTATCCAAACACGTTAGAGCATATTGGACATTCAGTGACAGTGGAATCATCTTCCCATGCAATAACGTTGCGCTCTGCGCTTCTTCTTTGATTGGCTTTTGAGTATGAAAACAGGTTTGTGGGCTCACTAGTAAATTTTGGATCCATTAATACCTTTATTAGTTTGACCAAGCGTTTCTCAAGCTTGTTAACTTCTAAATCATGCTCATCAATTTTAATTTGTCGCTTGGCAGTGAAAACATCCATTAAATCTCTAGAAACTCCAGTATAATCTAGATAACCAGGCCGAGATTTATAGCATGTTTCACATACTCGACTCCAGACCCCATCAATAGGATTATGCTGTGCGTTTTTGTTAAGTTTCATCTGGTACTTGGTATGATTCGCACAAAATAGCCTGCCACATTTTCGACAATTAACAGAGCCATTACGGGAGTTAAGAGGCTTTTCACAGATAATATCAGAACATTTGTCGAAGCCAGTCGGTTTTTGCCAATGGTTTCGTGTGACTACAATTGGAGGAACAGTCGGTACAGGTGCAGGTGCCTTTTTCGTAATAGCAGACAGAGTGTCGGTAGAGTTTGACGAGTCATCATTATCAAATAGGTCGAGCTTAGAAAATCGATTGTTGAAAACGGACGTAACGCTTTGTAGCTGCTTAGCTTTGACAACTTTCTTTTTGAACCATGATTTTATTTGATCTTCCTCTGTTTTTTCAATTTCAGAATGAATATCATCAATGTGTCGGTTAAGTTGTAGCAGTGTTACCATAGATTCACCACATATCGGACATGTCAATTTGTTTTCTGAGGTTTCGTCTGATGTGACAGAAGATGAAGAGTCTATTGAAGCTTCACTGACAGGAGAGTCGAGGCGAGCAGGGGAAGCAGCACGAGACCCCGCCAAAGGAGAACCCAAAAACCCACTATTTGTAGATGATTTAGATATAGTACTTGATTCTGACGGAACTCTCAAATGAGTTGGAGCCGGTTTTCTCACAGGAGGTTTCTTTTGCCCCAGAACTCTCCCAGATGGCAAAGGAGTATTTGCTACCCCCGTCGTAGAAGCCATAATACAGGGTGTTAACGACTAGAGAGTCTTACGCACCCTCTTTGCAAACGTAAAAAAAAGTTAATAATTCAGGGATAATTTACTTCCAAACGGGGTATTGTAAAGTGTCAGTGCTCCATCCGATAACAGCCAGCTAAATAAAACAAACTAGCAATGCAAGACTCCAACAAAGGTCAATATCTATATATACACGCCGCGATGGAGTGCCTGTGTACAGACTTTGAAGAACTCTAAGAGAAACTCAGCAAAGTTGGTTATAATTGAAGTATTATGAAATGAGAAACTGGGCATTCATGACCTAGCATTTTTATTTCCCTCTGCCATTTCCAAGAGATACAAATGTAATGATTATGAATGATGGAAAGAATGTTACATAATCATGGGTTTAGGGCTGCGGATAATATGGTTGGTGTGATGCTATTTTCCTTCTTGTGGACCTCCAAAATTCACACCCACTTTTCATTTTCCAACAGCGCGTGTATGGCTCTAAATATCCTTGTATTTTTTTCCAACCCTCTTGTTTACTCTCCTCTCCTTACTTTTCTCACTCATTTGCCCACCTGTCGTTTACAAGTTGTTAAACTGACGAGGTGTTGAAAGTTTTTTACGTTACCCTCCTCCCTTGTCGACTCCTATTTCTTTGTGCTGCGGTTTAACTTGGACATATCTTGACCAACTCTGTTCTCGAAGATTCGTGACATGTTATCATACAAGAGTGACTTTAGACTGGATATCACACTACTCTAGTTCAGGGAGTTTTTGACCTTTTGTTTTGCCCCATCTCGTGGGCCTTACTTTCATTATTTTATACTCCAGTTTTGACAGCTTTTCTTCAGCATAATCCCCGCCTTGACCAGAAAGCAGCAAAATGGTGACTTCCAAAAGACTACATGAGACACACAGTTCACGTCTTAAAAGACCAGCTTCGCCGGTCGAGGAAGAAAAGAAAAGAGGACGCAAAAGAAAGGACGACACAGTCTATGAAGAGTTCCTCCAAAGCAATAAAAAAGCCCTGATAGACCAGATCAACTATAAAGACCTCGGTGCTTTTGACGACTTATTAACTGATTGTTTTATAGACAAGGTTAGTTTATCTTTCTCTGAAGTCCTTTTCTTACCGACTTCGTCTTTCTTTTTTTGCTTTTTTTTATTATTTTTATTTTTTTTTTCATATTGCATATCCTTGTTGATATTTTCTCTTCTCCCAGTTGTTAACATGATGTTTTTAGGTTTACTACTGGTCATTTACCAGAAAGATTCTACCATACAAGCCATTCCGGAATATTAGCACTGAGGACATTTTGGCTATTCTTCGAAGACATGTAGTGAATGAGAGTGGAAGCAACAAGCCTTTGGGTCTCAGAAAAGCTGTGATAGAATTTTTAGCACTTCCTGGCATAAAACGATTTTTAAGCAAGTTTGACAGATCTAGACAGACCTTATTCATGCATTACTGCTTACTTTATCTAAAAATTTACCAGTCATCTTGTGCTTTTGAAATTAATGTCACGGATAGATACCCCAGCAGAGCAAAGGATGAGGATGAAGAAGAAGAAGAAACGAATGAACCTGAAAACAAACCACCTCAATCTTCAAATGAAGTCGATGAAAGTCCCAGACCTCATTTAGAAGGCTGCGTCGTCTCCAAACAGTTAATACGAAAAGGTGAGCATGTCCAATTTCTTGACGGATGGCTAGCCAGTTTGGAAGATGATGTTGACCAGACTTTCAAGGGTGAAACCGACTTTTCCATTATTCACACAAGTAGAAACGGTAACGCCAATCTTCTACTTGGCCCTGCGAGATTTGTAAACCACGACTGCAATCCCAACTGTTCATTTTCTCGAAAAGGAAAGAAGATCTCACTCCGTGCCACGAAGAATATTCACCCTGGACAAGAGTTAACAGTGACCTACGCAAAAAACTATTTTGGTTATAGAAATCGAGAGTGCCGCTGTGTGACCTGTGAAATACAAGGGGTAAACGGCTTTGGCCCCCCTAATGAGTATCCTTCAGATGATGATTCGAGTGACACAGATTTTTTAACTAAACTTAAACGCCGGAACCGTAAGCCATACCGTCTTAGTGTATCGGCAGTGCCGGAAAGCCTTCTTTGCTCAGGTGACCATGACGCAGTTTCATCTCCTGTGGTTGCTTCTGACCCTGTTGATAGTGAATCCACCCCACAAAGTAGCCGATCACCTTCTGCGGGTGTTGATGTAGATACTCCCGCTACCAGTATAGAGCCCGATTCAGTTGATTCAGCTCCTCTGAAGTCCGATTCGGTAAGCGATGTTCCTTTGAAACGACGACTCCGGAGGCGGGATGGATTTATTAGCACAGTTGAAGATAAGCTCTTCAAATTTAGTTTTGATGAGGATGATGAAAACTTTAGCAATACAAGAGAGGAGTGGAAAACAATTTGTAGAGGCCTAACCAAAGAAGACAGGGATATTTATACCTTTCACGACTATATTTTTCGCAAACTATCAGATTTAGACCGCTATAAAGATTTGCAGCGGTTTTATTTTTCATCGCCAATCGATGCAGATCCAGACTTGACTCTTGATTGCGTGAACTGTGGTACTCCGTTTTTTGGCCCAGATGATAGAGTTGCTCCTCGTCGCCTTCCGACTCGCTTGTGTCCTCGTTGCCATCGGCATGCCATTATATTCAATGCCTACTGGCCTTCTGTGGAACCTCTGAATGAAAAAATTGAACTGCTTCGGGCCTGGGACTTTACTTCACTCAAAGATATTGGAGTCAGAGGTGAATTTGTCCCTCCTGATGATAAAAAGAAAAAGACCCAGACGAAGCGATCAAAGAGCGTTGAAAGCGATGTTGATGATACTAGCGAATCTGAAACAGAGTCTGAATATGACTCCGATAAAGACCACAGACCACTCACTTTAAAACGAAAACATCCCATTCTAAAACAAACGGCGCATCGCTCTCGACCTACAGAACCCAAGAGACGTTCTTCTAGAACAATTATAACTATTTCTCTTACAGATAGTGACTCCGATAGAGAGCAAATGGTTGCCAGAAAGAGAACGGGTGATCGAAGATCTCTCAGCTTATCTCGGCTTCCCCATTCCAAATCTCAAACACTAACATATGGAAGGACATCACTAAAAATGAAGTCAAATAGCAGTATTCGGAAATCGAATATTCTTCCTGATAGCCTTCCTCGCAAGCGTGGAAGACCAAAAAGAAGCCTTCCTGAAGAAAGCCAAGACGGTCGCAAGTTGGATGATTCGCCTGATGATGAGAGTGAAGATGACTCCGTGACTTCGGAAGTTCCTCAGCCGAAAAAGAAATATGGTAAACGAGTTGACAAAGAGTTCATTGGACATCCTCGACGGTCTGCTCGACTTTCTCTGGATCCTCTGGAGGATAACACCCCGTTTCAACTTACTCGCAGTGGCCGAAGAGGAACTCATTCAGAAATATTACAAGTGAAACGCCCTCTGTACATTGTTCCACTAAACGCAAACAAACCGACTTGTATATTACTTCCTCCTTCTGGAAATTCAGATGATGAGCTCAGCTTTACTGGAGAATTTCCTACTGTTCTGCCCTCTGCTCAACCTCAATCATTTAGAGTAAGCCCCCCTCGTCGACCATTGCGTAGCAGTGCTTCCCTCGGATTGTTCCCAATTGATAAATCAGCCTTTGACTTTCCTTGTGTCACAGCCCCACCTATGCCTACTCCATTTCCCATATTGGTTAGTGACCTTCCTACAGCCTCTCGTCAATCCTCAGAGGCTTGTAAAGATGATCAATCTAAAATCACGAACGATCAACTAAATAATCACTCCATGGAGAGTCCCAAAGCAGTTCCAACACTGAACACATGTCGGCATCCCAAAACAAAAACATTTGGACTTAATGCTAAAAGCTCAGCTTCTGTTATTTACACAACCCCATCTTGGAAGCTACTCCAGGATATTCAGTCTTCTTAAAGAAATTCAGTATATGCACCTTTTTTTCTACGTATGCCCCCTAATTTCTTGGTTCTCCTCTGGTTTGAAATTGTTGTGTCACCACCTATTTATTTATTTATTTATTAATTTATTTATTAGGAGAATGAAAAAATAAGCATGCGTAAGAAGTGAATCTATGATAGTAGGATACTGAGTTAAAGTGGAAAAGAACGTTATCTTATGAAGTATCTTATCGCTATCGGTATTGGACAATACCTTAGATTAGAGAAAAAGTGAGAGCTCAAGAAGATAACCTGTCATAAGACAAGTTGAATGCATTAACGAGCAGCAAAGTTTGTGAGTCTTGTATAGTGCCTTTTCAGTATCAGTTTACTCCAGACCAATGCTGGTCAAATATAGCTCTTAATACTCCATGTTTTAGACAATAGAACAATGCATTAGAAATATCTCTCTCAGAGTTAATGGAGAGTGCATACCATAAAATGCCTGCTTAGAAAGGTCTTGTTTGTATTTACTCGAGATCTAAAAGCCTTGGAACATGTATAACTCAGTTCTTCAGTGCTCTGGGCAGAAGGCTGCTGGCTATAGAACCCTTTGAAATAACCATTAGCCTTTATTTAGCTGTTAATGCAATATGTCTAGTTCAAATTTAGTAAAATTTTTTGGAAATTTCTTTGCAGGATTTGATTTGTTTGCCCCATAAATACCGTATCACAAAGCTCAAGACCAGCATGCTACAGAGGTCATAGCTTTACCCCAGTAAAGACCCCAAGACTCCACACAAGGTATAGGTATTATAGCAATATAATTGAAAAATAAAAAATGAAAAAATAAATTAAAAAAATAGGTAAGCGGTCGAACAAATATTATATTTCAATTCTCATGATGTCTAGTCGGTTTCTTTTGAAATATTAAGTAGTATACAGATCTTTTCAGTACTTGTAAATAGGATAACTGTTGAAATTCTAATGTATATAGGTTAAGAAAATATCTATGAGAAATGTACAATACTTGAAGGAGTAGACTGAAATATATATTGAATCATACATGTTCTTTTGGCACATCTTGGAAAGAATATCTCAAGAGTAAATCGGGGATTACAAGGTGAGTCAACAGGCTTTACAGTTCATACTAAACTAATCAGACGGTTTCATCTTTTATCTGCTTTTTATGATTATTTATTTATCTACTTCTGGCCTAACAAGTTATATACATCGTGAGTAAAATTCACTTCATTCAGCTTAGAACAGATATTGGTGGTTAACTTGAACCCCACTGTTTTCGCAGTAAACGGTTACATGTTCAGATTTGATTGTGACAACTTCAGTTTCAGAATGATGCATAATATAATAATATATATAATGTCAAGTGATTCACTGAATCAGTAAAGTACAGCCAGCTTATTTACCAGTAAAAATAAGAGTTTTAAATGAGAAAGGAGGTTTGGAAATGATAGTTTTCGTGAATAAAGAGGTGATTTGATTAAATCTGGCTGATTCTAGCGACGCCTTAAGCAATCAATTTGTCTGCTGCTTGTAAATATCATCTTTTATAAATCCCAGTTAACTACACCTCCTTACAACAACATGATCAAACGGTCTGCTTAAATGTCTGTAGATTCATCTTCATTTTCATCACTAATCGTCATGATATGTGTTGCTCAACAATAGTACTGGTTCCAGATTCTATTTAAGTCTTCACCTCCTCCTCCTCCTCCTCCCTTTTAATTACTTTTCAAATTGAGGTTGGTTCCACAGTACTAAATATTATTTCGGATTCATCCCCAGCGATACAAAAAGCGCGTCTCTCATCGCATATTATTACATATCAATAGCACTTGACTTGCTTATGAATCTTAGCAAAGCCTTCTTTAATTACCTTGTACCCCAATCTGGATGTTGGAACTTTATCTCAGAGTGTCAAAATGGATGAAATTTTAAAATGATGGCCAGTAAAAAGCATCCAACCGTAGAAACCGTAGAGGCATTTTTCTTCCTGTTATTGGACCCAGTACACTCTCGCCGCCGCCGCCACAATTATTATTCAATAGAAAGTTCAATAGAAAGTTCAATAAAATATTCATTAAAAGAGAAATCAAAATAATAAATAAATATATACCAAATCAATCTATTGTTCCATGATGTACCATATGCATTCGTATATAAAAATTTATATGCTAAGCATTCATTTTAATACTGTTATACACACGGAGATTAAATGAGAAAAATAATTATGGAACCGGTTTTATTCTTCTCTTGCTCTTCTTTTCCTTTTCTCCTTTCTTTCCTTCTTTCTTTTCTCTTCTTCATCGTTACCATCTACTGATTTTAAGCTTGTTCTAGCAAATGTCTGCTCCATCGGCTCCTCCTCAGGTACCTCAAGGCTGGGTCGCTAAACTCGACCCCAAGTATAACACGTAAGTAATCTATCTAGCTGCTGTTACTTGGTTATCATGATACTCTTGAGTTAGAAGGCTAACTTAGCAATCACCAGTTATTATTACGTCAACACCGCGACTGGAAAATCTCAATGGGAACTCCCTCAAGGCTCAGGAGGCCAAGCTCCTCCTCCCTATAACCAAGGAAATTATGGTCAGGGCCAAAACAATGGAAACTACAACTCTGGACCTGGAGGATATAATCAAGGTCCAGGCCCTAACCAGGGCTACAGTAATGGCAGTGGCTACCAAAATCAAGGCTACAACCAAGGAAACAGCCAAGGCTACAACCAAGGCTACAACCAAGGAGGATACAATAACAATCAAGGCTACCCTCCTCAAGGCGGATACCAACAACAACAACCTCCTAGAGGGCAATGGGGAGGTGGTGGTGGCTACCAGCAGCAGCAGCCTTATTACCCTCCACAGCAGCAGCAGCAGCAGCAGCAGCCTGTTTATGTTCAACAACAGGCTGCTAAGAAGAAGCACGGCATGGGTGCAGGTGCTGGTTTGGCACTAGGTGCAGGTGCAGGTATTCTGGGTGGTATGCTGCTTGGTTCCGCCCTTGATGGTGGTGATAACTATGAAACCAACAATTATTATGTTGATGATGATAACGGCAATTTTGATGGTGGCGGTGACTTTGACGGAGGCGACTTTTAAATTGAGCTCCATGCAGTACACTCACTCACTTTTTTTTGTCATGAGAACATGTTAACAAATCAATTCGGCAGGTACTTTAGGGCAAATACACTTTGAATTTTATTTTTATTATTATAAATTTTTGTTTTTGTATTAATCAGAAAATTTCCTATTTTTCATATCTGAAATATCCCTTTGGTCGAATAATCTAGGTTTAGTAGATGGATAAGTGTGAACTTCTTTTAGTGGAAGAAACTAGTTATTGAAAATTCTTGGAACTCTTAGAAATCTTGGATGTACGAAACGTGCTCTTAAAAGAGTACCCTCAAGATAGCAGTATTTTCCGAGGCTCTACATTTGCAGCTTGTCTTAAGATTAATATTAAGCTAAATTTTAATATCCAGCTGACTAGCTATCTATAAGACGGCTTTCAAGTAGTTTGATCATATCATATAACTGTAGACATACTTGTAAGTGTGCAAATAGTGTTAGACTATGGGGTTTTCAATAAAGTGGCTTCAAAAGAATTAGGCTTTTAGACTTCTGTGCTATATTATAAAGATAGTAAAAATATATGCTTCAAAAGAATCTAAACAAGAATCTAAACCCCGGCCTGTAAAAGGCAGGACAGCATACTATTCATCTAAGTCTTGAACTACTACTTTAGATAGAGATTTTTAAAAAAAACATTTAGAATTACTAAAACGGATGTAATGAATGCTAGTTCATTACTTTAAAAATGCTCTTAATTTCGAGTTAATCAATAGAATCGCTGTTTCAATCGAAGCTGTTAACTGTTTCTAAATGAGATCCAAAGGAGGATATTTTTCAAGCAAGGCAGAGACGTGAAATTTACTTAGCCCAGTCATGAACTTCAGTTTAAATATTCATTCTTTACAGTGGTTTTAGATAACTGTTGCCATATTCTAGTACTTTTAGACGATGGCTATATTCTTCAAAATTTGTATTATAATTTTATCTTTGACTTTCATATTCTTGTTAAATCACAGATATGAAGACCAAAAGAGAGATTCGTTTATAGTTGTTATTCAGATTTAAATGGTCATTATGTTGCGAGTAGTTTGATGATTGTAGAAATAGTCATTTTCATAAAATAGATGTTACAGAGAAACCTGTTTCGGCTTGACTTTGAAAATCTCCTTAACTAGAGTGCTATTTAAGAACTCATACGTACCACTGTCAGTTGCAAGTTTCAACTCTAATGTCCTCTTTTACGTATAGAATCTTAGATGAGCGGTAATTATTAACAGCCCAACTGTGGCTTCAATCAAAACTATGTTACCCCAGATTATTTTTTGAAAAGATAAATTTAAAATCCTGCCATATTACACAATATTCGGCACCTACAGAACTACTTATCCAGCCAGCTTCCATTCTTGAGTCATGCTTCTTCAAGATGGATTTTTGTGGTTAATCATCAATCGTCAAAACTCCGAGTCAATAGCTTTTGTTTGTCTGAAATCCTGGGTCGTATTCCCGAGTCATGGGCTTTTTCTGTCGTTATGTTGTAATAATTCACTATCGCACGTGATTAATTTAGTCACAAATCCCTCTCCTCAGTTTCTCCAATTTTCAGTCTTAATTCTTCCAGTCATTTAAATTTTCTTTCATTACAAGTTGGAATTTCAATTTTTCACCTGTTTGTTTTGTTAAATTGTTTTTCTTAATAAATCACTTAATACTATCATGACCATTTCTACTTCTGCAACTGCAGCTGATGGCTTGGCAGCCTTGTCTCTGTCTGGTGCAAGCTCTTCTGCTACAGCTGGACAACCCCAGTTTAGCAACACTGCTGCTCGAGATGGCGATGAGCCTCCTTCACCAGCTCCATCATCTCCTCGTGCACGAAAGCAATACTCGCTCGAAACTGAGCTGGTTTTCACTGAACACAGTGATCAGTTCAAATCATCAAGCATGCCCTTGTATCAAACAGCAACTTTTAAGCAGGATTCTCTATCCAATATGGGCGAGTATGACTACACTAGAAGTGGTAACCCTACACGAACACATTTGGAACGTCATTTGGCACGCATCATGGATGGCGCGGTCCGTGCTCTTGTTGTTTCCTCGGGCATGACTGCTCTTGACGTTATTACAAGACTGCTCAAGCCAGGTGACGAGGTTATTGCCGGAGATGACTTATATGGAGGAACCAACCGATTGGTGAAATATTTGGCCACAAATGGAGGAATTATTGCTCATCATGTTGATACTACTAATGTGGAGGCTGTCCGAGCCGTCGTTTCAAAAAAGACTGCCATGGTCTTGCTGGAATCACCTACTAACCCGCTTATCAAGATTGCAGATATTAGCGCGATAAGCCAGCTGGTTCACGAGCAAGCGCCGGACGCACTCGTAGTTGTTGATAATACTATGCTTTCACCCTTACTCATGTCTCCACTTGAGTTGGGTGCTGATATCGTATATGAATCGGGTACCAAGTATCTGTCTGGCCATCACGATTTGATGGCTGGTGCAATAGCAGTGCGTGATAACAAAGTGGGAGATCGTCTGTTCTTTGTTGTTAATGCTAGTGGTTGTGGACTCGCCCCATTTGAGTGTTGGCTCTTAGAGCGAGGACTCAAGACATTAAGTATTCGCATGGCAAAACAACAACGTAATGCTCAGATCATTGCTGAGTTCCTTGAGAATTCCGGATTCAAGGTACGATTCCCTGGTCTTCGTTCACATCCTCAGTATGATTTACATTGGCAGCAGTCGCGTGGTGCCGGTGCTGTGCTTTCAGTGGAAACCGGCTCTGTAGAACTTTCTGAGCGCATTGTTGAGGGTACACGAATCTGGGGTATTTCCGTATCCTTTGGTTGTGTGAATTCTTTAATTTCCATGCCTTGCAAGATGTCACATGCTTCAATTGATGCCAAGACAAGAGCAGAGCGCGAGTTCCCAGAAGATCTTATTAGATTATGTGTGGGCATTGAGAATCCTGACGATTTGCTGGATGATCTTCAAACGGCTGTAAGTATTATTTGAAATTTTTTTGGGTATGGGTGGATGTCATACTAACTAATTTATGATTTAGTTGATTAAGGCTGGAGCTGTTAAGATTAACGTTGATGGCACTGTGACTAGAATTGAGGTTTGATCTGTATCTTTACTTAATGTGATATACCATCGACTACTTTACAGATTGAAATACCTGTAAATGGAACAAGGAAATCATCTGACAGACTAAAATAACATACTTCTGGTCTTAGTATCTATGCTTTGATCTTTCCCTTTGCTTCATTCCAGATGAGAAGTTTTGCTTATGATCATTTCCTCATTCACTTTATATATATTTATAACTCAGCTATATAGTCATGTACATGTATGTATTTATTCTCTTTATTATTCATTAACTGTTCGCTTCCTGAGATCCTGCAACGGAAAATCAAGTGTCCTGTAAGCGCTCTTGCTTTGTAACTGAAATCGGCAGTTGTAATATATTGTGGTGTACATCATGTTATGCTAGACCAATTAATTATACTTGAAATTATACAGAGTACCAAGCAGTTCCAACGTATTAATTTTTTTTATTTAATATTTAATATTATATCATGTCTACTTTTTATTTCTTTTATTTTCATTATGATATCAGATCTGGCCATACCTTTATTTTTCAGCTTACATTGTTGATCTTGATCTAAGTTTGCGACTTGATTTTTATAGTTCTTTGGATAGATCAGATCAGCCCTTAACAAGAAGGTTATAATACAACAAGAGCCTGTGAGTTTGGCATAATTATTAAAACTAGTGTTTTCTTATTATTTTAGATTTACTAGTTTATGAGGATGAGCGTGGAGTTTAATTCAATTGAGTAAACTTGTTTATTTGATGCTTCTCGAATACTTGAGCTTAGGTTTAAGGTTCTACTCTCTGCTTGTAATTGTGAATTGGTTTTGCTCTTGATCTAAAAATGATAAACCAGTTTAATTAAATTCAATAATGAGATTTATACTAATTATTTTCAATCAATTATACGCGTTCTGCTGTCTAGTATAAGTTGGTTCCTCAAGTCTATGGTACTTCTAAAAGATAATGTCTTCAATAAAGATTTTCAACGATATGCATCATACAATATCTTTCAAAAGCCAGAAAAAAAAAGACTCAGAATTAGATTGTGCACTATTTTGATGTCTGGACAGATATCTAAGTTTTCACCACTATCCAAATGTCTTTTAGCAAAAATTGTTTATAACCTTTATGGCTGATCAGATTGAAACAAAAATCATGTTAAAGTCATCATTTCCTCCAAACAGATTTGTACAAGACACATCAATTATCTATTTTTACTAAACTAATTGGTCCATTCTTGTTCTTTTTTCTTCTTGTTATTTATAAACATCTATTGACTAAAATATGTCATCAGTAAATGCTACTGCGATTATTTTTCAAGTTATTAGAGCAATGTATTGATTACTGCTGCTTATTTTTTGGATTACTTTATTGGTTATATTAGAACACACACATATATTATTTTTTTCATTCATTTATTGTTATTTTGCCGTCATCTGTACCATCAAACCCCCAATCGTCTAAATCAAGCTTTATGTAAATGTACATGACTGTGGATTATGCTGGATTATTTAGATTTGATTTCAGGTACCGCCGTTTTTTCTGTTCATCATCTTTACCCAATTTGTTTAAATGTTATGCATCAGCCATCGCCAACAATGGCCAACTATGGAAGAGATGAGTTACAAAATAAAGCAAAATAAAGAAAAGCCATTAAAATTTATGAATATATATCATCGTTATACATATATGTTCCCCAAGATGTTATTCCATGTTTGTGTTTTCCCTAGCTATTGGCATTTCAGTTGTTCATTTTCCACCTTATTTGTTGACCATATATCCAACTTGGGCAGAGTCATTATAATTCATCTGTTGCTGCTGTTGATGATTACCATTGGAATTACCATTCACAAATCCGGCATTCCTCGAATTATTATTATTGGAATAACCGTTCATTCCAACGGAAGTCTGTTGAGATCCCATCCTTGAATGTGAATTGTGATGGCCACCATTATTAGATGCAGACGAAGATGAATTGCTGTTATTGGTGCCACCATTGCTGGCACCATTATTGTTATTTCCACTAACGTTATTGTTATTGTTGCCAGAGTTGTTATTGTTATTGGACTGAGATCGAACACCTAGAGGGTTCTTGGAAAATGATAGTCGGATTCCTCCTTTAACGCTGTTCGTCAGGCCAAATCCATATAGCTCTTCTAGAGCTCGAGTTGCCCAAGAAACATCGTCAAATTCAACAAAGCACATGGGACCATTTGCTTTGGTTCGGAAACATAGTCGTTTATACCCGCGACGTGACGAAAATAGTTCCTTTAGTTCTTCTTCACTGGTATCAGGTGGCAAATTGCCAACATACAAAGTATTACAAGGTGGATTTTGATCCGCGGGATTGGCCGGAGGTAGAACCCGACCTCCACTTTGCAAAATGTGAATATTAGTTCCACCATTTGTAGGCGAATAAGGCACAACAACCTTACTGTTGTCCACAGAACTGGAATTGGCGTTTCCGCTAATAGACAAATTTTGGAACCCTCTTGTGGTGGAACTGCGTCGTTTATCAGTCCATGCATTTGGAGTGACATTAGCGTTGGCATTGCTTGACGTGGAATGGCCGTTGTTCATAGGCATAACATTGCTAGAAGCACGTCCATTAGTCTTAAATCCAGCCTGCGAGGTAGAGGATGCTGAAGAAGAAGTTGGTGGCGAATGGGCTCTAGATTGCTGACCTTGCTGAGGTTTTTGAGCTGATTGTAACTTGGAAGTAGTTTGTGCAGGTACTTGTTGAGGTTGCTGAGGTGGTTGAGACTGCTGAGATTGCTGCTGGCCCAAATTTTGTGTTTGCTGAGCCTGCTGAGCTTGGGGAGGAGGTTGGACAGTAGTGCTTGGAGGTATCGTAGAAGCAGGATGGTTTATCTGATGAGGATTAAATCCAACAGGAGCTGAGTGTGTGGGGACAGGGTTGCCATCAGTTGAATTATATCCGTTATTACGAGTGAACCATCCCACAGGATCTTTGACCAAGTCATTATACTCTTCATCTTCTCTTCCTTGTGATTCCAGAAGCAGCGATTTTCCAGTCATTCGAGGCAAATACTCAGGTTCACCAGGGAAGATACTTCGAGGAGAGGTAGGTGAAAAGACACCATTAGGAGTAATTCCGCCTTCAGGATATAAATCAGGGAAGGAGGCAGGAGGCATCTCCAAGGGCATATTGCCAGGATTTCCGCCAGACGGGAATACAAACCTTGATGAAATGCCTTTCATGTGGGAGCCTTGCGTAGCCTGGGAAGGCTGTTGAGAACGACCAGTGACAGACGGAGCTGAAGTATGCTGTTGAGTCTGCTGAGAAGCCAGCCCATTTGTAGACTTGCTACCGTTAAGCTGAAACCCAGGTCCACGTATGTTTTCATGCTGACGGTTGGTGCGAATATCGCACTTGATAAGATAGGGTGAAGTAGGAATATTAGGCCGCGTAAATACTTCCTTTGGCGCAAAAACAAGGGGGTTCATAGTGAGAATGCTCATAGCATTGGAAGCAGCATTCAGACTCTTGAAGTATCCGATACCAATAATCGAACTGGGTAAGCCATCGTCTAAAACTGAATGGGACTTGAGCAGCTCTGAAAATACAAACTCTGGAGCAAATGTAAAAAGCACGTTAAATTCTCTTTCTTGAATATCTCGGGGAAGATTCGATACTCGGAGAGCAACAAGACCATTTGGTGCATTTAGGCCTTGAGTTGAAGTAGCCGAGGCATCCTCAAGCATTGAAGAAACAGAGTTGGGGAAAAAGTTAGAGGTTCCAGAGGAGGTAGAGGGAGGGAGAGCATTGCTCGGCTGAGCGACTGAGTTAGCTGAAATGCCAGGATTCTTTCCAGAAGTACTAGTGGCGTTTGATGTCGAGGTATTGGAGATGCTATTAGTAGATGTCGTAGAGTTGTTTGAAATGCTATTAATGATGCTACCCTGTGCATATTGGGAAGGAGGAAGAAAAGGAAACGAGCCTGAAGGGAAAAACGATGAAGCGGACAAGGAATGAGTAAGGATGTTAGATGATGAAGCGTTTGACTGGGGCTGAGAATTGCTGGCGCCTGGAAGAGCAGCCTGCTTTGAAGGAAGCGAAGTAAAAGAAGGCGGCGATGAAGTAGGAGGAGACGAAGAATTTGAGTTATCTGTGCTTCCACTCATGGTGTCGTTAAATGAAGGAAACATGCTGGGATTTTGACCTGATCCGAAAGACTGTTGAAGCGCTGGAGTTCTGGATATTGCAGAAGAAGAAGGGGTGGTTCCAAAAGTCGACGATGCAGCCTCAGTTATGGATGATGATAGTTGTGCAGTTGAAGATGGAGGCGACACAGGTCTTTGAGAGAACGGTGATGCTGAAGCAAAAGGTTGAGAATGGATCATGACAAAAACGCGTCTGTAGATTACCTAGATGAAATCAATTTGGCACGCGCTGGGGCAAACAAGAAAAATTTTCCTGTTCGAGATGAAAGCAGGATACTGAATGCCAACCAAGGGCGAGGAGAAACGTTGAAAATATAAATAACAGGACTGAATAATAGTCTTAGATAGAAGAGTAACGCCGCGATGCAAGATAACGAGTTGAAGAGGGAGGAATCGAAATGAAGATGGTTGATTTTTCTAAATTGATGAAAAGCGCG
This sequence comes from Geotrichum klebahnii, assembly GCA_030570935.1. Lineage (NCBI taxonomy): Eukaryota > Fungi > Ascomycota > Dipodascomycetes > Dipodascales > Dipodascaceae > Geotrichum > Geotrichum klebahnii. The sequence goes on along the minus strand of JAJLWW010000007.1, from coordinate 54,507 downwards.
TAAGAATGAGCTTAAATTTTTAAAAACCGAAAACCCCAGAGATAAGAACGACGAGAGGCGGGACAGTGTAGAAATGACAAGATGGCGACGTGTGTCGGAGAGAAGATGTAGAAGGTAAGAAGAAGGGATTAGAAAGAAAAAAAATTGGAAATAAAAATAAAAATAAAATAAATAAAATAAAAAAATCGAAATGAAAATAGTAAAAAAAAATAAAAAATAATAAAAAAAAAGAAAAAGAAAAAGTGATGATGGTGATGATGGATTATGTAGAAGGGAGTAATTTATTTTTATTTTTATTAATTTTTTTAATTTTTTTTTAATTTTTTTAATTTTTATTTTTCATATATTTTTGTTATTTTTTTTGTTTTTTTTTTCCATACGCTTTATTTTTTGTATTTGTTTTTTTGTTCTTGTTAACTTTCCCTGATGGGGAAAAACCTTGAAAATGTAAAAACTTACCTGTTTATTATCACTGTTTATCATTATCTGTACAAATATCACTGTTACACTAGAAACTTAAAACCTCATTACGGTACCTGCTCTTCCCTGGACGGCTGAACAAACGCTGAATCTGCGCACTTTTCCCTGTCATTTAGTGTCATGTATTATCACAACACGTGCGGCAGATATTGTGGCTTACTCAGTAGTTCATGCAGGGTAAGTTGAAGGTATATCATTATAAAACCAGCACTCTCGGTACCTAAAGTGGCAACTCCCGCGCATAAATGAAGAACCGTTTATGGATTTGATGGTTTAACCGTTGCCACGCCAGTGACATTTATGCCACAAGTGAGACGCGTAACCAAACGTGCAGCAGGGTAAGTTTTGATCTCATTCGTGCGCAAGTCCCAGGTGGTTTTGTGGTATAAACGTCAAAGCGTTTGAGCTTTCGGTGGCGAGTTTTCAATTATCCCATATGGTGAAGATCTTCTTTGGTGATTTTTTTACGCTTTGATGGATGGTTTGATCGGGAAGTGTGAAACAAATTGTGACGGGGCCATTTTAGATCTGAAAGGGTTGCTGCAAGGGGGAGGGGGATGGTTAGAAGTAGAAGTAGCCTTTCAATAATCTGTGACTTTGGGTTGTTGTTGAAAACGTTAACAGCCTCGTGATGGTGCCCAGCCGTATGGTACCTTAAACTAAATCTTTCTCCACACGGCAAAGTTAACTGTTCCTTACTCGTAGCGAGGATGAAGCTAGCCCTTTGGGCTTTGGAAAGCTTAGATCGATCTTTGGGAAGATCGTCCATTCCCAGATACTGCAAAGCTTATTGTTTCACCAGTTTCTATGTTTGTACTGTAGTTTATTTTGTATTTAATCTTCTCATGAGTTCTATTAATTACATTACCTAAGCTCTAAAACATTGACATCACTAATCCCTACTACCATTGAGAGGGATCTTACTCAGATCAGCAAAGCTTGATCACTGTCAGGCACGTATAGATCCACCCTTAAACATCCGGATTGACTCTTAGGTTTATTCTGAGTCCAAAAGATCTTATAAACACCGCTCTTTCCCATTGGACAAGACCATGCCAAACTCTCATTCTTCAACTGTAAAATCTTCTTTTCGTTAATATTCCAGGGTCCATTTAGATTCTGGCGGGCTTCATCATTGTCACCAGCAACGTCTGCATTATCGTCTGGCAGATCGGGGTTGATCAGAATTCGTTTGGGAGAACCTCGGAAAAAAGATACAGGTTTGGTACTTGTAGCGGGTTTGGTACTATTCACTCGAAGATTTGTAGTCTCAATTCCTCCAGTAGACGGAACGCCGAGACCAACCTTAAGTGAACTGTCTTCCGAATCAACAGTCACGCCCTCTGTAACTTCTTGGGCAGACACAAGGTTATTGTCGGAACTCAGATATGCGGCAAATGGAACTGTGCTGGAATCTCCATTGACGACTAAAGTATTGTCTTTCGTAATCTTAACGGTGCGCATGTGAAGATAGGGAACTCCTGGTTTATATAGTACAATATTGAACCAGTCGTCTATTCCTGAGGAAGGTTTGTAGATGGATTTGGAGATTGCATGAGGTTGCTCCGTTTTACTTGTGGGTTGGGCAACCTTATTAACTGTAGTGTCTTTGCGTTGGAGAAAAATGGGCATTGCTTGCGATACCAAAGCGCCAAAGCTGATAATTGTGATCAAGTTGGTTGTAAACACCATTATGAGTTAATTTGTTCAAATTGTTTTGAAAATATTGAATTGATTGTTATATTGATATTTTCTAATTGAGTATGGAATAAAGTGTATAAAAAACACGATGAGAAAGGATTTTCAATTCTTTAAATAATCCAACTCCCTTTGGCTTGAAAGTCTGTAAGTAGGAGAATTCTGAAATATAATCATGCTAATAGTTGAGGTTTTTTGTAATACTATCTTTTAGAATGAGGCCTCAAAGCATTAGTTGGATGCTGGGTAAAAATTCAATGCGATCGAGAAGTTGGGTGGTGTCACAAACTCGAGTTACCTCTTTAGAAATGTAGATTCAACTACACTCGGAGGAGCAAAAACCTTTCTACGCATTGAATTGAACTATCAGCATCATAGGAGGTTGTGTTATGAATTTCTGAATAACAAGCAAGTTAGCTAATGGATATCAATGCTTTCAGTACATATCACGTCAAATCTACAATTAAACATGATTAGCCGAACCATAACATAAAGAGACCATGTGAAATCAGTCAATTCTCATTTACCCATGATATGTTATAAAAAAATTAGATTTATCATCAGAAACCGACTTATTAGCATTAGATGTTGCTATTGTTATTGCTATTGTTGTCAGGGGTGATATTTTATACCTTTTTTGCTTTTGCCTTTATTTTGCATAATTAATAGTAATCCATTTAATTTAATTTGAAAATCTTGGTACATGCCATTTTTCACTTGATATATCATGACACATACATTATACAGGTAAATCATGGATATACATTACAGATTGACTTCTATCTGTAAGGCAGCATTCCTTGCCTTGTTCCTGCAGCGAGATAATCGAAATTAAAACCATGTCCCAATATATATAAAAATAAATTTCTGTGTAAATTAAAAAATATTGAAAATGAAAATAACCCAAAAGATAGAAAACGGATGACGATTTTTCTTTTATGTTTCTGTTAGCTAGTTTGAAAGAAAAAAAAAGAGAGGGTCAATGACGTATAATAATATCAAAGATTGACATCAAGTTTTGTTCGTGTGTGCTAGCGATATATGGTTGGGCATTATGGCATGGTGATTTTATTTTATTGTCTGAGATTATAGGTGATGATCTTTGTTACTGGTTAAACTCATCTCATGCATTATTTTGTAATTTCGCTCTATAGAAATGCAAATAAAATAAAAAAGTAAAATAAAAAAAACAGAAAAAAAAAAGTTGAAAAAAGTAAATTTTAGAGTGAAAATCTATAGTGGAGCTTGGGGATTGTCACGCCAACTTGATTCGAGCTTTGATGGTGATGGCCCAAATTAGTGATTTAGTCATTATTATACGGCGGCAAGTTATACCCAAGTGATGCTCGCAGGACTTGAATATGATTCTATTTTTCTTTTTTGAATTCATGGAGAAAGTTATGGCGTATGTTGGTTTATTCCATGATTCTCATATTATGCCCTATTAATTACTGGACAACTCCGATCAATGAATTGAACCAGACTTGGTTTTTAGAATAACAAACTATATTACTAAAATGATGAAGGTACATGTAATGTGGATTAAAAAACAAATAAAATAAACTAATAAAAAATAAAATAAAATGGAAAAACCGATTGAATTCTAAAGAACAAAAATTCTTTCAAAAGATTTTGGTACAAATAGTTTTGGGGATTCTGATATTCTGATGCTGCCGGAGTTTTTGTTTAATGGCTGGAAGGAACGTTGCCGCCAATAACCTTACCACCACCAACAGTGGCACCGGGGGTCCATCCACCTACAGAAACAGAAGCGACATCTTCATTAAATTTCTGCAGTCTAGCCTCAAGCTCAGGTCGGAAAGCTCTGATCATACCTTGAATGGGCCAAGCAGCGGCATCACCCAAAGCACAGATGGTATGGCCTTCAATTTCCTTGGTAAGCTCCCAAAGCATATCAATTTCTCGGGGACCACCTTGGCCAGCACGGAAACGGTCCATGACCTTCAATAACCAAGTAGTTCCCTCTCGGCAAGGAGTACATTGACCACATGACTCGTGCTTGTAGAAGTATGAAAATCTTTGAATGGCACGTACAATATCGGTAGATTTGTCCATGACAATGACGGCGGCAGTACCAAGACCAGATCCAACATCCTTAAGAGCATCGAAATCCATAAGGACTTCATTGCACACATCCTTGGTTAGAACAGGAACTGATGCACCACCTGGAATAACACCAAGCAGATTATCCCAACCACCTCGGACACCACCGCAGTGCTTCTCTAACAGCTCACGCAGAGGAATCGACATTTCTTCCTCGACAGTGCAAGGCTCGTTTACGTGACCAGAAATGCAAAACAGTTTGGTACCCTGGTTTCTTTCACGGCCAAAGCTTGCAAACCAATCACCTCCACGTCTAAGAATAGTAGGAGCAACAGCAACGGTCTCCACATTGGTAACTGTGGTAGGTCTGCCGAACAGACCAACACCAGCAGGGAATGGAGGCTTCAATCTGGGCTTACCGGCCTTACCTTCGATAGACTCGATAAGAGCAGTTTCCTCACCACAGATATAGGCTCCCATACCTCTGTGGATGTATACATCAAAGCTGTAGCCAGAGCCACAAGCGTCCTTACCTAAAAGACCAGCGGCATAAGCCTCATTGATAGCAGTCTGAAGAGTGACGGCTTCATTGTAGAACTCTCCACGAATATAAATGTAGGCAGCAGTGGCATTCATGGCGCGGCCGGCAAGCAAGCATCCCTCAACAAGCTTGTGGGGATCCTTACGAATGATTTCTCTATCTTTACAAGTACCAGGCTCTCCCTCATCGGCATTGACAACCAAATATCGAGGACCTTCGTTCTTTTCCCATCCAGGAGGATTCATGAAAGACCACTTGAGACCTGAAGGGAAACCAGCACCACCACGGCCACGGAGTCCAGACTTCTTCATCTCGTTAATTATCCACTCATGACCCTTGTGAATAATCTCCTTAGTCTTGTACCAGTCACCCATTCGTTGGGCAGACTTTAAATCATGACCATAGGTGCCATATACGTTTTGGAAAATGCGGTCTTGATCCTTTAAACCACCATATCGGCGGGGAGTTCCATCCTGAACAGTTGCAAAGAGCCTTCGAGAGTTGCAGGCGGATGATGATAATGCAATAGAGGTATGTTGTGTGGTTGATTTGAGTGCCTTAGAGGCTACTAAGCGTCGAGAAAGCATTGTATTTAAGCAATCAAAGGCAATTTCTAATCCTTAAATTACTTCTTTGAATATTGCGAGTCTAAATAAATCGCGATATAACTTAGGAATAAAAGAAAAAACCTAGTTCAATTATCGAGGCTTTTATCTTGGTTGATGCAGAGAGAGAGAATAAGTAAGGGAAGAAAAAAAAATTGAAAAAGTGTCTATTGGACCTTAGGCTTACACAAATCCAACGAATGAGAGGGCGTTTAAAGTCAAACCTTCTGTAAAATATTTACATGCATTCACCCCAACCCATGCAATTTTCCTGGAGAGCATCAATGAACCTGAATTTCAGAAGTTAAAAGTACAGGAAATGTGTACACAAGTTTAGAATATTAAAATATATAATTCACTTGGAGAATACCTCTAGTGATTCATTGCCATTAGTAAAGGCTGTTAAACCCAACTTGGTCATTCATTCCTAGTATATTTGATATCCCACAATAACTAGGGTCCTTCATATATTTTGGCTTGAGTTAATCAAGGTTCTCAATTGTTAACAGGTGGTAGGATGCTAGTTTATTTTACTTAGAAATATTGTGAATATCTTCTTATTTGTTTACTTTTAGTACTTTGACTCGTAACGCACTAGATTAAGTAGATATATTTTAGTTACTCATAAAGGTTTGACATCTCCTAGACCCAACTGCTATTGGAAAGTGATTCACGTTGATTTCATTCCAAACCATTTAAATTCAACAATATACTTAAATTATCTCTTAGAAAACAATTAAAACAACAGATTATCATCGACGTTTGACCTCTTTACTCCAACCCTCAATATCCTTTCCGATACTACCAGGCTCTCTCTCTATGTAGAGATCAGCAAGGCCTTTGGTACCTTTGAGCCACTCGTGATTTGACATCCCTCCTGCATCAGCTCTCTTCTTGGGATTGATCTCTAGCATGGGCAATAGGAAACTGGCCAGCAGCTCGGCTTCTTGATTTGAATAACGGTATTCCTTAAGAACATCGAATAGTGGTCGGGGTCGCAACTTTTGGATATTACGGAGTTCTCCACGCCTGTTAAAGTAATCGGAGGCCCATTTGCCCGTTAAAAGAACTTGAGAAGACATCCGGCCTAGAAGTTCAATGATTTGGGCAATATGATCGTCATCCTTACTGTAGTTTTCACCTGAATGAGGGTCAAAAAGATAATCACCGAAGAGAAGCTCGAAAATCATGCACCCCATACTCCACATATCGGCACTGGCACCCCAGTAGGAGCCAAGAAGTACCTCAGGAGATCTGTATTGGCGTGTTTGAATATCGTTTGTAAAATGTCGATTAACCCAACAAGCATTACCAAGGTCGGCAATTTTGACGGATATAAGATTTTCATCCAGTGCTGTTCGCTGTGGGGCTGATTTTGCTGTTTCTGGAGAAGAAGAATTGGCAGTGTCTTGAGAAGAAGATCGAGAAGACGGGGCAGTGAGTGGCGTCACAGCTGTAAAACTAAGTTCAGAGAATTGTGCCTCGAGAGATTCAGTGGGCATTGGTCTGGTTCGTGAAGAGGCCTTTGACGGCGCTGCCGAGCTTGCATTTGAATTCAGAGCCGAGCAAAATGCGGAGCCTGTAGCGGGCGACATTGAAAAATCAGAAAAAAACCCTGATCCAAAGCCGCTTCTGAGGGGGCTAGGAAGAGGCTGAGAGCCAGTAATAACAGAACGTCGGCGCGGTCTACGAGCACGCTTAGAAACGCCATCTGCGTTACGTGATTCTCTCATTTGCTTCTTTTGCTCCTCTTCTTCCTCTAGGATACGGAGAGTCTCCTCAACGTCCCCAATTTCGATAAGGATGTTTTCAGGCTTCAAGTCGGTGTGGATAATGCCACATTCCCTATGGAGATAATCAAGTCCTAGAAGAATTTGTTTGGTGATTTGCTTGACGAGTACTTTCGGAATGCCCTTGTAGTGATATTTCTTAATAAGGCCCAACAGGTTTTCGCCCAGAACCTCAAACACCATGCACACATGAACTCCGTTGGGACCAATGTGTTTAAACGAGTCTAGAAGACTGACAACATGTGAATACCCAGGGTGGTTTGGATTTGCGGACACTGTACGCCGTAGCAGACTGATTTCGTCCAAGGCAGCCTCTGTGTAGTGAGATGCAGAGCGCACCACTTTCATTGCAACATGTTTGTTGTTATTTTCAGTATCTTTGGCAAGCCAAACGGTAGAGAAGTGACCCCATCCCAGCTTGCGAACTATAACGTAGCGCCCATCTTTAAAGGTTTCACCCACCTGGATCGGGTGATATCCACCGGGGCAGTAGTCCTTTAAGCTTTCCTCGTCATTTGGGGTACTACATTCAGAAGATGAATCAGATGAAGATTCGTCATCTTCATCAACCTCGTTTGAGACTTCAACAACTATGTTTTTAGTACAAACTGGGTTAGAATTGGGGGAGTTTGGTGTAGTCGAAGCGGAAGCAGACAAGTCAGAAATCGTTGAAGGTGCAATATTTGAAAGATGTACCGCACTAACAGATTTTTTCGCAAACTCAGAAGAAGGCTTGGTCATCAAGGGAGAGGTACTGGCAGAAGGCACATGGATTTCCTCATATCCTGGGGGTTTAATTGGCATTTGAGTAGGAGAGGAAGACTGGGTAGGTTTAGAGGGTGTAGATGAGTTGGATGTGCTCTCAACAGGAGGTTCTACAGAGGAAGAAGGCAAGTGATCAATAGATGTTGAATTGATTGGAACTGCAGTAGAAGACACGGATGTATCTAAAGTAAGAGTGCTGCCTATGGTTGCTGGCTTTGCTGAAGGTTGGGTATTGGTGAGAATAGCTGTGGAAGAAGAGTGATGATGCAAAGCGTTCATAGAAAGGTGATGAATGTCTTGCTTACTGTGGTGATAATGATGATGGCGATGATGCTCATGATAATCGCTGATCTTATTTTGGATCTTGTGTATTAGCTTGTCGGCCTTCTTGTTGCTATTGTAAGTGTAGTGAAAAGGATTGTGATTATTGACATTAGAGAGTTCTAAACGAAGGGCTTCTTTAGAACCAGACGCTCCAAGTTTTGAGCGTGGATGTGAGCCGCTGGTGCAGTCGGTTTCACCATCGTTGACTAGAATAGTGCATTCAACCTGGGAAGCAGGAATCGAAGTAGAGCAATTTAACGGCGAGGACCTTTCAGACCCGAGCTGGTTCTCATGTTGAATTAGAGGAGCAGGCATTAGAGGTTTAACTGATGTTTCCATAGCGTGCAGATATAAATGAATTAAGATGAAAATGAGAGAAATGAAATGAAATGAAATGAAAATAAAATAAAACTAAATAGAAAAAAAAATAAAAACGATGGATGTTATTGTATGTTTCTGGGTGAGTTTTGTTGGATGGATGGATGGATATTCTGTATTTATGTTTGATAAGGAATAGAATTTTTGGGTCAAGTCCAAAACGGTAAGTGTAGGTAGGTAAAAATACGGATGCTGTGGACCTGTCGATAATAATAAAGTAAAAATGTGTGTGGCTTAAAGGGCTATGATAAAGTACGAGGTATTATCAGGTAAAGTAGGTTAGATCCTGGTCGAGAGTGTTAAAATGAATGAAGTAAAAAAAAAAAAAGAAGGTGAGAAGAGTTGAATTTTGATTTGACTTTTGAGTCTGTTTAATTTTTATTTTTATTTTTTTTTATTTTTATTTATTTTTTTTTATTTTTTTTTATTTTTTTCATTTGAGAATCGAATGGAATTTTTTTAAAAATGGAAATGGTCTCGTTTTGTGTGCTGCTATTGCTGCTGCTGCTGTTGCTGCTGCTGCTGCTGCTTTTTTCTTGTCTCGAGTTAACTGAACAAGAAAAAACCAAGAAAAAGACAAAAAACACAAAAAAACACAAAAAAAACAAAAAATGCTGTTGCTGCTTATGCGCCTATCACGGGTATGCTGAGTAATGCGCGATTTTGTGCCTTACAATTTGATTTTTCCCTTTCCAACGTCCATTCACAGGTCTTCGGCTTCAATTTAGCGGCAGCATCAGCAGCAACGTTGAAAAATAGTAGTAAAGGATAAAAAGGCTTTTCAAATAAAATACTCAGGGTCTCGTAAAAGCCTCAAAGCTCTCATCTTAGTTCAACATATCCTCCTCTATTTTAAACAGCCAACTTGCTGTCCTTGGGTTTTTTAAGTTCACGTTTTCCCCCACGTTTTTCCATCTCAAAACGTTTTGTTTTCCCATATCAGGTTTGGATGATAATTTTGAAGGCGGTTTTCTGTTAACTAGGTTAATTTATCTGTGCGGCTGACCCTCGAATCAACCTGACTAAAGTTGGTCATTGGCAACCCAACTGCAACAAACGTAAATGTGAGAATACCAAAGTAATATATGGCACTCTGGATTTTGTCACGTGATATTGCTATTTTGCCACACACTAGCTTACTGATCTCACAAAAAGCACCACCACCCTTTCAATACTAAATAAATCAACATCACCTATACCTATACCAATCTACTTTAATCTTTGTTATTTCTTAATTGTTTTTTTTTTCTCTTTAAATTAGAAAACTCAACTACTTCAATCTTTCACAAGCACATATACGACACACATCATGACTACCTTAGAGCAACTTGCGCAACAGTTCACTACAGCTTTTGAGCAGGCCAAGTACGATGTAGCAGGCCAGCTACTACCAAAAATCAAAATTGAGCTCGCTCGAAATGGCATCATTGTGCCATCCAAGAAAGCTTCAGTTCCAGATCTTGCAGCTGCTCGTCAAGTTCTAGAAACCGGTGTTTTTGTATCGATTCATCGTAGAGATGAAGCAGAGTTTTCACGTCTCATTGCTCAACTGAGACCTTTCTATGCTCCTGATCTCAATCTCCCATTCTCTCCTAACAAGGTTAAAATCACAGCTCTTTACCTGCTGCTTTTACTGTCTAAAAATGAAATTGCTGAATTCCATACCGAGTTAGAGTCGTTCGGTAACCTGACAAGTCCTGATTTTAGCCTTACTGAAACAGATCCATTCCTACGATACTCAGTTCTCCTGGAGAGATGGTTAATGGAGGGTTCCTATGACAAGGTCTGGAAAGCCATTACCCAGCCATCACAAGTTCCTGCGCCTGAGTTTGCTATCCTTGCTGAGACACTAATTTTCACTGTTCGTGATGAGATCGCCTTGTCAGCTGAACATGCATACACATCCCTCCCCATTGCTAATGCTCGCCATGTACTTTTCTTTGAGAACGATCGCGACGTAATCGAGTTTACTGAAAATCAACCTGGCTGGTCCATTCAAAATGGTTCCATCTACTTTCCCTCAAAACAAGGCCAACAGGAAGAAGAGCAGCCTACATCCACTGCTGCTACGGAAGCCAGCCAGCCCATATCTACTCCTGAGAAAATTATTGCCAATGGTCTTGAATATGCTAGAGAGATCGAGACTATTATTTAATTTATATACATATATATATAACTTCTCCTGATTCTATATATTTACATTACATATATATTTTTCAGTTGTGCACAATATTTCTGGCTCTCACTAATTTGAAGCATTTCGTATCGCAGTTTCACAGGCTTTGGTTATTTCTTGATTGGCACTGTGTTGCAGTTTTGCTCCAATATATCCAATATTGTTTACTATTCCTTTGAAGGTCTTAGATACCACTTCGCTGCCATCTTCGTCTTTAGTAGCAGGCTGGTTTTCTACAAGTCGGGATGAGAACTTGCTTAAAATGTCAACAATCTTAGTTTCATCTTCATTGTCATGATCAATGGTATATTCCACAATGCTAATATTCTTCTCAGAGTCACTCTGGTCCATTGTCATTACCGGAATGCTAGAGAGGACTCCAAGCGATTTGGTGGCTTTCAACGTAACTATAACATTAACTTCACCTCCAGATTTATAGACGGAATGTAGAAATTGAATGAAAACGTTTGTTAACATGACTGCAGCACTTAAAACTGCTTTTGCGACTTCTTCGTCATACTTTCCTTGATGAGTTGAAATGGCGGCCACTGCAGCATCGCAGGCAAAAACAATGCATTGTTTGACTTCCATGTTGTCTTCTTGAATGTATAAATCTTTCATTATTTTGATTATTGCTTCGTATTCTTCAACCAGGTCTAGATTAGCAAGGTTTGATATAGAGCTAATCAGATTTTTAGCGATATTCATTCCCAAGACTTTCAAATTTGAAGCAAACGAATAGCGACAAAGCTCTTTTATCAACTGTGCTCCTCCATTTTGTATGACTTGACGAGCAATCGGTAACTGTGAAGAAACTGTAATGTTTTTAATCAAGTGAGTTCCTTGTAGAGCAAATATATCTTTTTCTTCAAGAAAATAAGTCATTGATGTTGTAACTAAATTCGGAATAAGATTCAGTAGCATTTGTACATTTTCCAACGATGTCGCTAAGTTGCCCAAAATTAAACAGGCAATTCCTTTGAACAGGGAGTAAGGTTGATTCTCAGAGACTGGAAATTCCTTAGGGCACTCAAATGATCCATTAAACAGATCCAAGACCAGAGCAAATATTTCGTCTTGCTCAGATATCTTCACCATATCAGTGACACCTGAATGAGTAAACAAATTTCCGACAGCTGCAAGGCAGGGTTTGCTCAGATCAGAATTTTCGCTATCGTTGTGGGAATAGTTAGCAAGCCCCAGGAATGTCTTGATGAATCTTATTAGTTCAGATCTGTTTTGGACTAAGAATTCTTCAAACCGCACATCCTGCTCTATAAGTTTCAAAAGAATCCTTACAACAATACTAATTTCTTCTTTATCAACTGAAGAATCATGAAGATACGTGAAGGTAACTAGTGAAGAAAAGAACTCGATGGGGTATTCTTCAGAAGAGTTTTTCAGACTTAACAGATCAAGTATTAGTTGTAATAGTATGGACAAATTGAAACTGTTTTCGTCGGTGTATTGGCTAAGTAGCTTAAGAAAAGCTTCTCGATATTCTTTCATGTCATTTATTGTCTGTGCGCCGGGATCTATAAGTTGTTAGCGTGTAAAATTAAATTCAACCTGTGTACTAACCAAAATTGTTTATAAAGTTAGAAGTCATGATGATGAAAGTATTCTTATGTGTTTCACTGGAATCTTCCTTTATACTAGTCACTGCTGAGAGGAGGAAATCCCTATTTTCCATCACGACTTTCCGATTGGTATCTGAAGATTTGTTAATGACAGCAGTTAAAAAGACCTGTAAATACAATTACCATTCTCAACTACAAAATTAGCAATAACTCGCAGACAACCTGTTTGAAGATCTCGTGAATCCGTATTTTCAAAGAGAGTCATAACTCGACGTGCAATATCCTGAGAACCTTCATTTGATCTTGCTTCTTCTAAACATAACTTGGGTTAGAATCATATACAAACACAAAACAAAAGTATTTTTGAGATTTATTTCAAAATAACATCAACCTAGCTTACTGAATTTTACCTACCATCTCGAAATGCATCTCCGGCCTCTTTTAAACCATGCAGTTGGACTTCGAGTGAAGAATCTGAAATTTCTTTGCCCAACTGTTGCAACACTGATACATCTCCCATTTTAAATGTAATTATTTTCAAAATGCCAACTGTTACTTATAGCCGATGATTCAAGAGTTGTTGAAGGATGTTTAACCTATCCACGTTGTAGCTTATTGATGAGATGGTGGAGAGTATGAGCTTTCTAATTGAATTGAACAAATCGATGAGGGATACGTTAACAGCCGCACCATACTTAATGGATCATGTCTCCACAGCAACCATCTGCCTATGGCTCAGTATGTACTACTATAACCCTTCGACTAAAGGATATTTATCTCCCTTCACTGGAGATTTGGAGATTCTCAAGATATCTTAAATTTTTGTCTGGAACAGGATTTCTATGATGGGCAGAATCTGTCATTACGACCAGCCTTGTCTAATTATTTTTCATTGTAGGTTGAGCTATTTTCTCAACGTGAATCTCCATATTTGGCGGCGTTTAGAAATAAACTGATAGCTGACAAAAATATTCTCCGTCTCCATCCAGTTCTAGATTCCTGGATAGGCCCAGTAAAATAATAATAAAATATTGAAGGATGCTCTTCTACGTAATTAGGCATAAACACAGATGGATATTATAGACCCAGATACTTTTCACCCATAGTCTCCTCTTTTTGTATGATATCATTGTTATGGTTAGCCGTAAAGCCCTTGTTATTTGTCACATTACAAGCCTGATAGCAATCCTTTAAACAAGTTAGAAACCAAACTCCGGTATTACCGTCCCCGTTTTTAGGCACGTGACTATTTAGCTTCGGCAAAAAAGGTTTGCTCAGCAGGAAACTATGAATAATCTTTGAACTTTAGGTGAATACAATTCTACTTCCTTTCATGACATGAACTCACTCTCACTTTCTTCCTTTTGGCTACGACATTCAAAATGCGTTCCTTGAGTAATGGAGATAAATCGTCCCTTAATATGGATCCTGGAGCTCCTTCAGATCCCACTCCTGAACCCAACGCCATGAACGACAGCTCTTCTGGAAATGCTGAAGCTGATAACCAGAGTAGAATTGATATTGAAGAGCTATTGAACAATTCAGATACACCAATGCTTTTAACTCCGGTGCTTTTCAAAGAGGCAGCACTGGATAGTCCTACATTTCGAAGCTCCATGAATCATCTAAATATTCAGTTTGAAAACATTGACCGATGGTTTGACTCTTTTATTCGCGCCACTCAAAAATTATCTCAGGAAATGGAAGGTTAGTGAATTTAATTTTGGTTTGTTCTTTAAGCTAACTATTTGATGTATGTAGTGTTGCAAGATTTGGCTAATGCTGTAACGTCTCAATTCGTCCCCAGCTTTGTAACACAAGGCGTTATAGATCATGATTATTCAATGCTTGCTATGCGACGGTACGCTGAAAGTTCGCGCCACTTCTGGACCAACGTTATCAAAAAGGTTCGAGGGCACCAAGCGTCAATTATCGAGCCGCTTGTACAGTTCCAAAAAACTGAGCTGAAAAAATATAAGGATTGTCGACGAACGTTTGAAACATCACAAAGCCGCTTTGATATCCAACTTTCAAGGTATCTATCTTTATCAAAGAACAAGGAGCCTTCAGCGCTTCGTGAAGATGCATTTCAACTTGCTGAAGCCCGAACAGTTTATATTAGGGCAAGTTTTGATCTGGCTTACTCTATGCCTGTCATTCAAGCAAAATTGGACATAGTTTTGGTTAAAACACTTTCTCAACCGTGGATCTTGACTCCAAAGGAATTTGCCTCTGCAGATCCTGTTGCACAGCGAATTGGTGTTGAAATGATTAGACTCAAGTCGTGGGCTAAGACTATGCACAAAAGTTATAAACCACTGAGCAAAGAACTGGAACGAGCTGGCAGAGAAATGGAGGAGGCAACAGTTGAACGATTTACACCTTCATCTGATCTTAATCACTATACCGTACAAAATTCGACTATATCTCAATTTGTTCCGATACCCTCAGAACAAAATGGTAAACTAAATGAAAAGCATGGTTGGCTTTTCGTAAAGTCTACTGTAAGTAAGGGCGTGCGTCAAGTTTGGGTCCGACGATGGGTTTTTGTGAAAAATGGTATGTTTGGGTGGCTCAACATTTCTCCCTCGAAAACTTTTGTCCAAGAAAGCGACAAAATAGGTGTTCTACTTTGTCATGTAACGCCAGTATCTACTGAGGATAGGAGGTTTTGCTTTGAAATAAAAACCAAAGACTCTGTGATTTTCTTGCAGGCAGAGACGCTTAACGTTATGAAATCGTGGCTCCAGGTATTTGAAGACGCCAAATATCTTGCAATTGAAAGTGACAAAAAGTCTGCAATCCCATACGCATTTCAAAGAGTGCCCCCTTTGATTAATGAGTTTGCCTCAACTGCTGGCACTTCTGTTGATGCAGAAATGACTACGGACCCAGGCAATTCAGCTGATAACTCAGCTTCGGCTAATCCTGGCACGGAATGTATTACTTTAATGAACAACTCATGTGCTGCAAACATTCAGGCGCTAATGACTGCTGGAGAGTCTCTGGCTAATTCAAGTGCTAGAGACGCAATTCTTAAAGTGTCCTTCAGCTCAATTGGACCATTTGGTGCTGCCTTGGCCCCTTCACCATTGCTTAATGTTGCAATGCCAACGTCCATGTCTCAGGAAGCTATCTTATCTAACAGTATTTTAACTTCAACTGCAATTCCGGCCGCTGTAACGGCAAACTATTGGGGAAGTGTGAATTGGGTAGTATACAGGGCAGACAGTACTTCACAAGTGCAATCAGAGCCGAAAGCGATGCCAGAAGTTTCCCAGTCTCTTGCAACCTCAATTCTTCCAATTTGTTCACAGTTATACCCTTCTTATTATCCACTTGAACTTAGGTCTCAGGATGCTCAGCTCCGTGCTATATTTCAAACTCTGATTGGCGAAAGTCTCAACGATAGGGTTCTTCTTGTATTTCGATGCGTTGGGCGACCAAATCCAGACCAACAAATCCCCACACGGATTTACATGACCTTATCTCATGTCTACATATATTCACATTTTCTTGGAATGTCAGCTGCAAAAATTATCCCTATCCAGGATATGATTAGTACTGAATGTCGCACAAACATCAACCAAGACATATTATATATACTTGGTCGAGAGTGGACAGCTAACTGTAGCTTGTATCTAGACTCATGTCGAACCTTACAAAAGCGTGTTCAGCTTCTGATTGATAATGCACACTCTACACAACCTTTGAATCTGGAGCAAATGCTTGTGAAATTGCAAGCATTTGGCGCTAACCAGAAAGATGAACAGTTGATGTTCGATGAGAAAAAGCTGGGTGTGTGGCATCCAATGGCTTTAGTGAATAATCCCCTTTCTGACCCATCAATGCCCTCGGAAGATCTTGATTTGAGCGAGGAAAAGTTTCTACATTCCTACATGAATAGTTACATAGGAGGAAACCTCGCTTCCATTTTTCAACCTGAGCTTGCTATTAAACCTAAATTAGATACCGCTGCCAATTTGGCGGTAGAAGATGGACCATTATCTGACATGAGCAAACTCATGTCCCAATTATCTTCCGAAACTGAGTTCGATATTCCGGCAAAAGCACTCTTCCATATTATGTTTGGCGAAAAGTCTCCAGTTTTCACCTATACTGGTTCTGGCACCTTGAAGCGAGATTCAGTTTCACTCACACCATGGAAACTAATGACGTCTAATCGCATGGAGCGTGAAATTCACTTTAACATTGTGCGTTCAGAATTAGTTTTGGAAAATGAAAATGAAAATGTCATGTTCATTCAAAGATTGGAAAAGCTCTATGACAATACCTGCTATATTGTTTACGAGCGACGTGCAATGTGGAAGTTTCCTGAAGGAGGTAGTTTTTATACAGCATACCGATATGTGATTTTACGTCAAACTCGAAGCACTTGCAGACTCAGTATCTGGAGTAGTGTAGAATGGCTGAAATCAACTGGTCTCAAAAGTGAGTATTATTGTCACGTAAAAACTTATTAACTGCTAACATTTATAGATATCACGGAGCCAATGATACAAAAGGTGCTTAACAAAGAAGCAAAGGTTATTGCTCATCGTGCTCTTCAGTGCCGTCATCAGTTGGGATCCAAAGGAGGTACTACAACTGCGATCCGACTGTTTGGAAAGCTTGGCGCAACAGTAACACCAGATAGCAATGGCATTCCTATAACTGATAGCAAGTTATTAACTTCGAGCTCCAGCCTTCCTGTTATCAAGATCTCTTCCAGAACAATAATTCGAGACCTTATGGAATCTGCTGCAAGTACTTTTATCAGCTTCCTAGGTGGAGTGTGTCTAGTAGTAACGCGTGTTTCTAAGGGAATATGGAATGGCATTTTTACACATAAAGTCTTGATACTTGCATTGATTTTATCATGCCTCTTCAATCTGTATTTGGTAGGTCGATCTACGCAAGGCTATTGGATGGAACGTCATGCCCAAAAGTATGCAAATCAGTTTGGACTGCTACCAGGATCTCATACCGTTATGAAGCGATCCATCCTTTTAGAAGATGTTGAAAAGCTGATTCGCAATGGTTCTGAATTTTCGGTTGAAAAGTCCATGGAAGAACGGATTGGGCAAAACACATCCAATTCGCTTTGTTATAATAAGTTTCAGTCTTTGGCTCTATTACCGGATAACGATGAGGTTTATTCACCAGAAAACTTTAATTTGAACAAAGATGATAGACTGGGAATCCTTAAGCGGTTAACAGCTTCTCAAATTTGGAGTTCAAGTCAAACACCTTATGCACTTCGAAATCGAATTTATAATTTACGAAGTCAACTGGGTATTCAACGAAACTCCTTAATGGTGGAATTAAGAATGGTGAATAGAATTGAATCTGATCTTATTCTAGCTGAATGGCGGACTTGGCTATACGACGAAGTCTCGGTATGTTCCCGGATTTTACAAGATTTTGCAATAATGCAGCTTGAAATGAAGTCATACAACGGGGAAAATGATAGTGTCAATAATAACGACTGTAGCGCCAATACTGTTGTTGGAGTTATCCAAAACGGAAAGAAGCCTCAAACTTCCTCGTCCTCTAGTTCGGACTCTGCAATGGAAAATGATTCCCAGCATGCCAGGTTTTTGAAAATGATGAGTACTTCGAGTTTGGAAATAAGGCAATATGTTTCCAAGTACTGTATGAGTTGTTCGCGCGAACTTCAGTCCTTAGTTTCTAATCTGGAGTAAATAATTTATTTTTAGTTTAATAATCAACTATTGTTTTTTGTTTATTTGTTTATTTCCGTTATTTTTATATCCAAAGTATTTAGAATAAAGATGATAAAAAATATCCGTTTTTATGGGGTCAATGGATTTGAAGAGGATAAATTACTTTTAAATACTAAATACTAAATACTAAAAATCTTTAAATTATATAACAAAAAGTCAAGCTCAAAACAATTTTAACAATACCAACTAGGAAGAAAACAAAATTATAACGGTAAAGACAAAGATAAAATAAAATAAACATGGATGAAAAAAATAAACAAATGTCAAATTGCGTTGGAAGAGTAAGTTTTTCTTTCGGTTACTTCTCATGATCAAGTGAACTATTATATTGACCCACAATTTTCAAAAACACTTCCTCTAAACTAGTGTGGGATACTGAATAAGAGTCAATACCCATGCTAGACTTGCTCTTTTCCAAAAGATCAAAAATTTCAGAAAGGTTGTGAGTATTTTGAGTATCATCAGTATTGTTGGTACTGTAACTCTCTTGGGGACTGTGGTTTCGTTTCTCAGATATGTCACCATACGAAAATGAACCTGAAACTGTTGGAATTGACATCTTGATTTGACCCTGATACAATCTATCTTCAACTTGGGCGCCTGGTAAAACTTTCTTCATCCACGTTGTAATTGCATTCATTTCTTCGGTAGTTGTTGCAGGTGCTGATTTACATACAATATGAACATGATATCCATTTCCGTGCTTGCCTCGTAAGTCCTCTGTAGTTCCACATGCCAGCATTTTCTTCGCAAGAATACCTGCTCTATTAGCAAGAGCATCAGCCTCTTCCATTGAATGTGTAGTGAGTACAATAGACCGACCTTGAGCCACACTAGCTAGTGTCTTCCACATAATTCTCTTTGCAAATGCATCCATACCAGAAGAAGGTTCATCAAGAAGAAGAACCCTAGGGTTACCAATCAAAGCGACTGCCAGAGAAAGTTTACGCTTATTACCTCCACTTAATTTGTTAGCCATCCGGGTTCTGAATTGGCCAACTCCAACAGCTTCGATAAGTTTATCAACATGAAGTTTGATTCCCTTACTTTTAATGCCTCTCAGACGAGCGTAGAATGAAAGAATTTCTTCGACTGTCATCTTATCCATAGCATCGAATTGGGGACAAACACCTAAGCGAGATCGTGCATTTGTCCGTTCCTGAGTAACTGGAATGCCAGTGACATAGATTTCACCTGAAGTCAAACTTAGCTCACCCCGAATCATATTGAAAGCTGTAGTCTTTCCAGCACCATTAGGGCCGAGCAAGGCAAAGCACTCTCCCTTAACAACACCAAATGTGACATCAGATAAAACATTATTATCATCAAAGGTTTTGCAAACTTTTTCAAGCGCAAGGCCATCCTCAAATTGGGTAATATCACTCTTTACTCTTTGCATCTCAAGGGCAACATCATGAGGAATGGATGGCTCATCTTTTTCTGATCCACTTGACGACTCAGCACCTGAAAGATGGCCTCGATGACGTCGACCAAAGGGAAGCTTGAACCAGCTTTTAGAAACTCTGAAATTTCCTGAATCCCACCATAACAGAAACAAAAACAAAAATACACTTTGAAGAGTAAGATAAAGAATAGGTCCTCCATAAGCAAGAATATTTCCCATATACGTGATCTCAGAATCTGGTTGGCAAAGGATACCAAAAAGATTGACAGCAACAAAAAGAGAACGACACAAATTGGAAATAGGAGAAATAATGGAAATCGTGAAATGAATAATGATAATGTCACTATTAATGCTTGAAGGTGCGCCATATGCCTGTGTGCATAAATATCCAATGAGATAAATCAATAGGTATGCTGCCTGGTAAGCAGCGACAGTAGCGAATGCGGCTAACTGGGATTTGACAAATAACGAAACAACATAGGACAGCAAAGTAGAAGCAATACCATAAAGCATCAACACCACAAACAGATATCCTGCTCCATTAATATGATCCAAAGCGGTGGCAATCATAATAGTGACAATAATACTAATAATCAAAATTAACAAGAAATGAAAGAAAATGTAAGCAGTCCATAAGGGAGTTACTCGCAATCCATTGGAATACTGCATGGCACGAACATGGCTCAACCGCTCATAAGTAGGATACAATGCAGCAAAAGCAGGAGCACATGCCATAGCTAGACCAAAATATACGGCAAACTGAAGGATATTTCCAGTATTCAGTACCCATGGCACTTGAAACGGAGAAAAGTTGGCGACAACTGAGACAGTACCGTTAACACGCAGGTTAGTGAGCAGATTTAACATTGTAGGACCATTAAATATTCCACCCTGACTATTCGCTTTATATGCAACCGTAGGATCATTAATATATACTCCACCAGGTGTGATGTTTGCATAGTTTGCATCAATGTAAGAAGTCCATCCATCATAACTATCGCTCAGCACAACACTTTCATTGAAGTAGTTCATCGACTTTTCTAAAGCTAGGGTTGTATTATAATCAAAATCATAAAGCTCAAATGACGTCACTCCAGCAAGAAAAGCTTCAAGTCCTGGTGTTGAATCAAAATAAGTTTGACGTTGAGCAATAGGAATATCCATGGTAGACGAGAAGTCGAAAGTAGTGTATTCTTGGGATTCATAGCGTCCACCTGATTGACAAAAAGAGCCAGGGAAGGAAGTAAGGAATGAGCGAGTTGCACCTGCCACTAGAATCGGAAGAACGAAAAACACAATTTCTGGTAACGGGCTCCTTCTGAAAATGATGTACCTTTTTTGAAGCATGGATCTCAATTGGGTAAAGAATCCAACGGGTTTATTTTCAAAGTTAGAGGCATCTGGAGAATCCTCAGTCGCATCGGTATGCGGGGTGGGAGATCCTGTTGGGAGAAGTTTAAAATCCTTTGTGAATCCCTGATGATCTGCACTGGCCACATTTAAAAATACATCTTCAAGCTGAGGACCAGTAACCCTATATTTCTGATTGTTTTGTTCTAACTTGTGAATCATATCAGAGACAGCAGACGCATCTGGAAGTTCGTGTATTTCCTCAGCACCTGTGGCAGGTTGTGCAACATGAACTCTGTAGCCTTCACCTAGCTCATCCTTCAAATGAACAGTCGTACCCAAAGCCTTCAATTGACCTTTAGACAGAATGGCAACATTGTCAGACAGAATGTCAGCTTCATCCAAAAAGTGAGTAGTGAGGATTAGAGTATGAGTTCCCCTGAATGTGAGGAGAATATCCCAAATTACACGGCGAGAAACGGGATCTAAACCTGAAGAAGCTTCATCAATACAACAAACATTACTGCCTCCAGCAAACATAATTGCCAACTGAACTTTTCGCTTTTGACCACCACTGAGATTCTTAGTGAGAGCAGAAGTCTTCGATTCCAGTCCACAGTGCTTGATAAGGTATGAGGTTACTGTACTGATTGATTCAGGAGGAACACCCTTAATTTTGGCCCAAATTTCAATGTGTTCCTTAACTGTAAGATTGTCCCATAAAACATTCTTCTGAGGGCAGATTCCTACCTTTGAGCCAGGTCCAAAAGTAATTGCACCATTCGTAGAATCCTGGATACCAGCAATCATTTCAAGGGTTGTTGTTTTACCGGAACCATTGGCCCCCAGCAGAGAGAAAATCTGCCCGGCCCTAATTTCCAAAGACAGATTGTCGACTGCTCTAACAATTTTGGGGCGCCGTCTCATTTTTCTAATTAAACCTCCAGTTTTGTAGATCTTAGATAAACCGGAAATTTCTACTGCTGTGCCAGGCTGAGCAGTCTTAGGGAAGTTTTTAGAAGTTCCATAAACAAGTCGTTCAATAAGAATGGAAAGAGCAAAAAAGAAAAAGATTTGAAAAATTGCAGCAAAAAAAATGACAATAGAATAAACACTTGAGTCGTCAGGAAACTCGACCATATTAAGACTGTCATCAGAAATTTCAGCGCGAGCCATATTTTGAAGAAAAAAACAATAATTCATGGGAGGAAACAAAAACGAAAGAACATAGATAGTTCCAGAAGCATGGCCGCCACCGCCAGATCCTTTTACTTGAGCTTGTACAGAAGTCAAGATTGCCAAAACTGTTGAAAGGCCAGACGAAGTAATTCCTGATAGCTGTGCATTGTTGAAAATATTTCCAAGAAAGATAGACCACGAGACTTGAGCCAAGCCCGCAAAAATATGAAAAAAGATTGTGATAGCAGGGCTGGTATTTACAAAGTAGACGAAAGAATAAATAAGGCCAAGTGCAATCCAGCCAGGAGCATAGACACTTGAAAAAGCTAAGTGATTAGATAAAATTCGAGAAAATTGGCGGTTTCCCATGCTAGTCAGAAGTCCTGTAAGTCCTGTTTGTCGTTCCTGTGCAACAGCACCAGACATGTGATAAACAATACCAATCATAGTCAAGTATAATGCTGGCGCTATCCAATCTCTAATAACTTTCATGAACCTTCTATTTGTTTGCCAGGTATACCATTCTTCAGATTCAGAGGTGAAAGGCATTGTTCTGGGAGTTTCAGTTAGGTTGGTGATGGCTTTGTCAACAGCCCATTGTAAAGGAAGAAGGTAGTTGTCGGTATCGGTAGTCCCTGAAGCAACATTAACATAAGTCAAACCAGAATTTCCTCTCAATGTGTAATTATAAACTGGTATATCCGACTCTAAATCAATAATATTCCACTCAATGGCTCCCATGCAGTCACTGGAACCCTGAAGATTTTGAGCACAAACAACAAAAACGTCGTCTGCATTTTCCAGAGGTCTGATCTGACTCGCTGGTACACCTTGAAGAGCGATCGACATAATTCGGCGCATTTCGTCGGTTAAAGAATTGTTTACTGCGTAATAGGGAATTAATTGGCTTCCGACCGCATCCGCCAATTCAGGAATATCAAAGGGAATTGCAATACCATATGTAGCGTTTGGAGAATAAAAGTGTTTGGAGTACCCCTATATTAATTGTTAGAAGAGAAACAGAAGCATATCAGCAACTCTAGACTTACCATGAAGATACAATAACAGATCGGGAGGGTCCATGCCCGGAACGTTGTGGACATCCAGCTCCTCCATAATATGAGAATTGTTTTTCGATATAAAGCAAGTGTTTGATGATATAGCTCTAAGCTCAGTGATTTGGGAGGCGAATACAAGGGTTGAGCGAGCGATAGTTGAGGAAGGATTTCGTCGTCGTACGAACCCGGCTTGGGTGCCGAGTTTCGACTGAAAAGCTTCATTGCAAAATTATGCTAAGCCTTTAGTAAAGGAAAGTGATTGTAAAGAAATGTCAGGAGAGATAGGAGTGACACAAATAAATTTTAGTAAATATAGAAGTATATATTTATATAAATATATAAAAAGGGAAAAAAAGAGAGGAAAGGTCTTAAAAAAAAAAACCGAAGAGAAATAAAAACCCGGACTTAGTATTGTATTAGTATTAAAAGCTGGAAAAAAAATAAAAATAAAAAGCGCAAAGTACATTTTAGTTTGTACTTGCATATCTTTTTTGTTTGTTTTGTGAGGTATCGTATTTTGCTGCTACTTTTATTTTCCTCTCATTTTTTGCTCTAGACTTAGACATAAATTAATCGCTTGGTGACTATTTGGGCGCCGTGATCATCATTAAACGAGAACAGTTGTCTGGATTGTAGATGTTTTAGAACTGTAATAAGTCAAAGTTGACCAAATGCAGGCTTTTTTTATATTTTAGATTCGTCACTATCAAAGCCTTTTGTCAGAATGTGAAACTGGTCTGGGGAATTGCCTAGCTGAGTTGGACTCTGAGTTAAGGAGTCAGCTAGTAATTGAGTTCACTCTTTATCTATTAGGGTTCAACTCATTTTGTGTTCCTCGGTTCCTGGATTTTCATGGTTGGTTTGTAGGTTGGTTCGCTAAGTTGACCGGTCTTAAGCAGCCAGTAGGACAGACGCAATTATCTCTCAACTCGAACTGGTTAATAGAAATGCGATCAAGAGTCCGTATACTGTCAATCTAGTACCATGCGATGCTAGGTCACGTATGAAAGAAGCTATTCACATTCATCCTTTCCATTATTTCCTGGAAGGTTTACGCACTGTCATGATAGAAATTTGGCATTTGAATTTTATAGCGGAGCTCGTGAAAAAGTGAAAATAATACATGTTACGGCTATTCTGGTTACATAATAATTAAAGGGTCAAGGAAGAATAACAGAAATGCGCGCATAGAACAAATAAAAAAACAAAACCTATATACTGCGGGATGATTAATGATGGTGATGAAAATTGTTTATCACTTCAAATTCAATTGACATTCGTCATTTCGTTCCGAGGAACTAGTTGAAGACCCCTTAAGCTTTTTCCATGATAGTACTGGTGGCTATTTAAATACACATTTACGCATTTAATTACTTTGTAACCTGTTCATGACGTAGTCGTTTACACATTTATATATGGAGATGATGCAAAAAAAGGTTTATTACTAATACGCGATACACATATACATAATACGTTCGTTAGATTTTTGGGCCTTGGAATGGAATGGCAGCACTATCTAACATTAGCAACACTGCTAAAGCCTCCGCTTAGTGATGACTTCTAACGAAAGACAGTATTAGCCATAAATTAGACTCTATCGTAGATAATCATCATTCCATGATCATCATCATTCTTATTATTACCCTCCCACTGAAACAAGTAGCATTTGCCAAGCAAATGAATTCAAATGACACAAGACAATTTAAAAGCCTAAAATATAATAATCAATCAGTCCTTTAAAAAGAGGCAATCTTTATCATCTGTTCCCTAACCGAGTCACTTGTCGCCAAGATGGATGTTTTTGGCCCACAAATCCAGGGGACTCCAGATTTTTTCTTGAATGCTATCTCCTGCTCCAGATGCAACCTTCAACACTAACTCATTCAACTCGGCTCGACCCAATATGTCGACATGATCAGCCGTATTGGCCCCTCCCCTAATGTCCATTCTATCAGGTTCATGAGCCATCTCCACAATCTTAACTGGAATACCAGCTGGGTTGAATTTGCTATGAGGATCCCTCCATTTATGGCAAATGGTATGTGTCAGAAGGGATATGGTTCCGTCGCCCTCACCCATAAGAACAGCATTAGGATCTCCAGAAACAATGGATACGTTTAACAGATTTTGAGTTTTGTTATCTTCTTCTTTATAATAGTAACCTCTTTCTGTCGGACTTCCCACTCCATAAAAACAATATATCTTCATATTTGGAGCGTTCGGAAGAGTGACTTCCAAAGGATTGGTCCATTTCCTAGGATCATTTTCATTATCCTTGAGTTCCTTAGTGGTTTTGGCCAGTCCAAAGGAATAATTCCTTTCTACTCGCTTTCGAAAATTAGCATCGCCTTGAGAAAGTAAATAGTCAATTGATTCTGACATGGTCAAATTCTTAGCAGAAAGAGGAGATTTGGATTCTCGAAAACGAATAAAGTTGCCAAATGAAGTCGAGTTAGGAAATTCAAAGTCATCATCAGGCGCTGATGAGTGATGGCCCCATATGTTGTCTCCTCCCTTGGGTAACATGCTGGCGATCCCTCCAAAGCTCCGCAGAAGCATAGCTCGCTCCTTCCGCGAGAAAAACTTTTCAAGGCCATACACTGCCATTGCATTCAATTGCACAGTATCCTTCATCTCTCCGCTGAGAAGTGCAACAATGGCCTTGGGAGTACCAAGTAATGATCCAGAAATATCCACCATGGAGTCCACATGCCTATCAACCCAGCCAGGTCCACCTCCGCCATAACCATCGGCCTCTACCCACTTGAGAAAGAAAAATACAACTTGGCTGCCCATGGAATGGCTAGCTAACACAGTTTTTTCACCAGTATTAACCGAGTTTTGCTCAATTGTCGCTTTTAATTTGCTGAAATATCCATCTCGACGTTCCAAATCCTGGTACGCCAGACGCCAATCATAAGCTGCCACAGTCATAGTATTCAAATCGTAACCAATAACTGCCAGGTTTTCTAAAATCTTATTCCAAATCCAATATCCAGCCATGAAAAAATCAGCAGCTTCCATTCCTTGTGCTGGCCGCATTTTAAAACCTAGAGGGTCTAATCCTGTTTCCGGATCAAGAGTAAGGTGCTTCAGCCAACAATTCTTGTCAAGCAACATGGCACGTAGCATGAACCAACTTCCCCATAATCGCTTTCGAAAATAAGGCTGACTAGGGCACTCAGGCGTTCCTTCTAAACTCCAAGATTCCAACCCCGTTGAGATGACCCCAGGAACCAAGATCACTGGATGTTTAAACTTGCTACCTGATTTTTTCATTGAATATCCCACTGCAAACGAATTTGCAGTCTTAGCCTGGCCATTATGTACCATTTCAACATCGTGGGCTTCCTTCAAAATTCTGACCGGAAATTTCTCGCGAAAGTCATCAATAAACTCTACCATAGAGTCCAGTGAGAGATCTTGAATAATTTCTCCTAAATCCTGTTGCTGCACAGTATATCCGGCCCCAAGCAAACCGATCAACGCGCCCAATGCTAGGATTGACAAGTTAAATGCGTGTGCTTCACAATTCTCATATTTACTTACCAAATATGAATCGTTTTGAAGACAAAAATTTTAATTTACTTCTCCATCCTTTAGTCGGAGCTGACACATACTTACGCTGAGTGGGCTTTGCTTCCGGCTCAAGCTCTAGTTTCTTGGTCAGATCTTGGTCCAAGTCGTCACCAATTGAATCTTTAGCTAAATTGGACGACGGCACATCTGGAACTTTTCTATTTCTTAAAGCCATTAAGAGGTGACTTAAAATTATTCAATTGCGAATGAAAGTGTCAGTCAGGCAAGTGTCAAGGGGCAAGAACCAGCATGAAAACTTTCGGATTCAAATTGTTCCAGTTCTCGTAATTCACGCTGACCTCCCCTGTCAGTCTTCATGTGTAAAGGTCTGTGACTGCCCTAACCCGATTTTCGTGGCAAAACAATGGGTTGGGGTTAAACGATGTTATAGCAGAACGTTCTGGAGTAAACTTGAGTACACCCTGAACCTTATACCTTGTGTTTATAATTTCTTTATATATTAACCCATTTCATTTAATTTATTCCGTGTTTCTTATTTCTTTACATTATTTCATTACCGATATAATACCAATTATTCATATTCAATTTTTTTTAATATATTTTGTTCACTCTTTTGTAACTCTTTTATTTAAGACTTAGAGAAAGTTGAGAACGAACTCCTACCTATATTTTCTCATTACACTACTTTATATTCCTACTAGCAACAACATCAATCTTTTTTAATACAGTTCCCTTGATATGTCTGAAACGAAGACTAACAATGAAATCCCTATGCCTGTAGACAAAGCAGGCGGAGAGCGAAGAGCTTATATCCCCCCTCATCGCACCAGAGACTCTGAAAATGGTGCTCCAAACCAATACAACTCAAATGGCTCAGGTTATGATCGCTATACCAATGGTGGCTATAACCGGAGGTATGAAGGGCAAAACAATAGCTATTATAATAACAACAATCATGGTAGTTATCGCGGTGGTGGCTATAACGGTTACAGCAAGTACAGCAACCGTGGCGGAGGAGGTAGCAACCGTGGCGGAGGAGGTGGTTTTAACGGCGGTGGTCGAGGCTTCCAATCTAGCAGCGATGGCCAGTTCATTGATGGGAAACATATTCCTGGAATCCCGGATTCCCGTACTGAAAATGAACTCTTTGGAACTAAGGATGACGCTAATTTCCAATCAACTGGTATTAACTTTGATAGCTACGACGATATTCCTGTCGACGCTTCAGGAACTGATGTTCCTGAGCCTGTTACAGTATTTGGTCCTCCTTTGGAGGAGCATCTTTTGACTAACATTAACCTTGCCCGCTATACTAAGCCAACTCCAGTACAAAAATATTCTGTTCCGATTGTTGCCAATGGCCGTGACTTAATGGCATGTGCACAGACTGGTTCAGGTAAAACTGGCGGTTTCTTATTTCCCATTCTTTCGGAATCCTTCAAAAGTGGTCCTGCTCCAGTACCGAAAACAGGTACAAACAGTTACTTCAGAAAGGCATATCCAACGTCTTTAGTACTGGCACCTACTCGTGAACTTGTTTCTCAAATTTACGATGAGGCGCGTAAGTTCGCCTATCGCTCCTGGGTCCGACCCTGCGTTGTTTATGGAGGTGCTGATATTGGTCAACAGCTACGACAAGTTGACCGTGGATGTGATCTCCTGGTTGCTACTCCTGGTCGCTTAGTTGACTTGATTGAACGTGGCCGCATCTCCTTGGCCAATATCAAATACCTTGTGTTGGACGAAGCTGACCGTATGTTGGATATGGGATTCGAGCCCCAAATCAGACGTATTGTAGAAGGTGCAGACATGCCGTCCGTGCAGGATCGACAAACTCTTATGTTTTCTGCCACTTTTCCTCACAATATTCAGATCTTGGCCCGTGATTTTTTGAAAGATTACATTTTCCTTTCTGTTGGACGAGTGGGTTCCACATCTGAGAATATCACTCAGAATATTCTTTATGTTGAGGACGAGGACAAAAAATCTGTTTTGCTAGATCTTTTGTGTTCTAATGAGAAAGGACTCACCTTAGTATTTGTGGAAACCAAGCGTGCAGCTGATAGTCTATGTGACTTTTTAATTCGCCAGAACTTCCCTGCAACTTCGATTCATGGTGATCGTACTCAAAGGGAACGAGAACAAGCCTTAGAAATGTTTCGCAATGGATCCACTCCTATCATGGTTGCTACTGCTGTTGCAGCAAGAGGCTTGGATATCCCCAATGTTACTCATGTTGTCAACTTTGACCTTCCAACCGATATTGACGACTATGTCCACCGTATTGGCCGAACCGGGCGTGCTGGAAATGTTGGAACTGCCACAGCTTTCTTCAACAGAGGGAATATGAATATTGCCAGAGATCTTTGTAATATTTTGAAGGAGGCTAATCAAAAGATACCTCAGTTTTTGGAAATGAGACGTGAGTCTGGCTTTAGCAGGGGTAAACCCCGTGGTGGTGGCCGCACTTCTAATACTCGAGACTTTCGGAAGTACAATGGTGGACTTGATAAGCACAGCAGTAACGCTAATAATTATGGCAATGGCGGGGCTGGATATGGCAACCAAAGTGGCTATCAGTCATCTTTCTGGTAGTTTTACTATCAGAAAAACCATGGTCTCCCTTTTTTCTATTTACTTCTCGGCATTTGTTTTTATTTCTCGCGATTACGATTAGGTTTTATGTTTTTTTATTTTGCGTCATGGTTTTTTTTTTCCATTGAACTACTTTTACGATTTTTTATTTACAGTTATCTCGGTTTTCCATATTCGGCTTTATTGTTCACAGCATCTTTTTTTTTCTTCGACTTGGTAATAGTTCAATTTTTATTTTATGACTACTTTTTGGATTTAGAACTTGTTACGATATTATGATTACGCTTTCCTCATCATTATTTATTTTTCAACATTTCTCTGAAGTCAGATATTTGTTTGCATTTTGTTTTTGCATTGTTATTTTCAGCATGACTAGAGAGAAATCTTTTTTTCCGGGGTTTATCCTTAGTTAGTTTGATTTCATTCTTTTTTTCTCTATTTTTATTTTATTATCTTGCAAGTCATTAATTTGATTTGCAATCAAGAAACATGGATAACCTCTATTTATCAGAGAATCGGAAAGGAAGGAAATTTGAAAACGAGGAAGTTTAATTTGCAGAAGGAAGGAAAGAAAAAGAAGGAGTAAAAGGTTCAAGGAAATTTTATCATATTTTTATTATTATTATTATTATTATTATTATTATTATTAGGTTTGGTTAGTGAAGACCAATTTGCGGGAAGATGAAGTAGGAAAAAGCTTCATATAATTTCAATATATTTTCTTGTTTTTTTTTTTTTAATTTGTATAAGGGTATCCTAGGTCAATGGCTATTGCCATTTGTAGAGACTGATGTAGATTCTAACAGAATATAAAAGTCAAATTTTGAATAGGCAAAAATTTCGATAGTCGAAATACTTGAATATTACAATTATGAGCCTTATCCAATTTATAAACCCTACCGTAGATTGTTTAAATAACGAAAAAGGTGTTCAATTGGAATTTGATTAGCAGTAAGAGAAATCAATAAACTTTAGAACTCAAACTTATCTCTGCATAATAGACATTATATAGAGATCAGAAAATGCCAGGATTGAGAAGTATATTTATCTCTTGGTATTTTTGATGTTCGAAGTAAGGGTAAAGAGTTGAAAACTTGAAAGTTTTATTTCACTCCCAGCCTTGGTCCCTTAAAGAAGATCAGAAATAAGAGTCAACTCAGCTTTTTGTTTATTACCCCCAAAACTGTTACCCATATTTAGAAACACTAGGGCTCTAAGGCCATATTTTGGTTCTCGAGTCTTTTCGTCAACATCTTTCAAATTTTCCAAAATGGAGTCGACTCCCGAAGATTCTACTGGCTCCGCTACTCCTCCAGAGCAGTCACACCCAACTAACAACCCAAGATTCAAAGCTAATGCAGTGAAACGAAGTGCTGCCCGGCAAACTACTCCATTGCTTGACGCTAATGGGTTTCGAATTAAGCGACAGCAGATGGACGCTAAAGACACCACCCCCGCTGAACAGGCTGGAAGAAGCTCCATTGAGGGAGTAGCCCAAGAAACAACTATTGCTGATGAAGTGGCCCAAGGTGCTAAATACGTTATAGATGGACCATTAAGACGGGTACCGCCTTACTATTTTACTTATTTGACATTCTGCAAGCAACGTTGGAGAGACAAGAATTTGCTGGAATTATTTACATCTGAGTTTCGTGATCGTGACGCTTCTTACTACGTAAGTTGAAGACATGGCCCGGCCCAGCACAGAATTAACATTTAGAAATTTCTTTTAGAAACAAGCTATTGAAAGTGGTCAAGTTACTGTGAATAAGACAATTGCCGATTTGCAAACAATTGTTCGTAATGGTGACCAGATCAGCCATAGAACTCATAAACATGAGCCTCCAGTTACATCTCGCCCTGTTAAAATTGTTTTCGAAGACGATGAACTATGCGTGATTGACAAACCATCTGGAATTCCAGTACATCCTACTGGTAGATATAGATTTAACACTGTTGTTATGATTTTAAAGCATGAACAGCATAAAAATGTGCACCGTAAGTGTGAAGAGCTTATTCAGCTTATTGGGCTTTCATTATTATTTCTGTTCTTAAAATTAACACAATTTAAAGCTTGCAACCGCTTAGATAGACTTACTTCTGGCCTCATGTTCTTAGCAAAGTCTGGTAAAGGAGCCGATAAGATGGGTGCATTACTACGTGATCGTGAGGTCAAAAAAGAATACATTGCACGAGTAAAGGGCGAATTTCCACTGTAAGTTATTATGGTGCAATATTTGGAGTTAGACTAACCACTTGAAAGGGGAGAAACTGTGTGTGAAGAGCCTATTTCAACCGTGGCACCTAAAGTGGCTTTGAATAGAGTAAAAGCCGATGGAAAGGAAGCTAAAACAGTATTCCACAGGATTAGCTATGATGGAGAAACTAGTATTGTTCGCTGCAGACCTTTTACTGGAAGAACACATCAAATTAGAGTGCATTTGCAATATTTGGGCCATCCTATTGCCAACGATCCTTTGTATTCAAATGAATGGGTCTGGGGTCCTGAACTAGGAAAGGGCGGTGCTGGTGATGATGTTTTAATTGCTGAAAAGCTCGGAGCAATAGGTAGAACACGTCCTGCGAGTACCTGGATTAACCCTCGTAGCGATGAAGAAGCTTCTAGTATTAAGGGAGAGGTTTTAACAGGTGAAAAGTGTGACGTATGTAAGACTGATTTATTTTCTGACCCAAGCAGTAATGATCTTGACCTGTGGCTTCATGCTCTTAACTACTCGGCCAACGATATGTCATGGAGTTATTCTACACCATTTCCTGAATGGGGTCTTGATCCTCATCGCAAATACATGGAACTTGCGTTGGAAGAAGCTAAAAAGTGTGACGGAACTGAGTCTGCCTTTTCTGTAGGCGCTTTATTGGTTAAGGACGGCAAGGTCTTAGCAACCGGATATTCTCGAGAATTGCCTGGAAATACCCATGCTGAGCAGTGCGCTCTTGAAAAATATTATACCGAGAATAACACTCGTAATGTGCCTGAAGGCACAATTATTTACACCACTATGGAGCCCTGTTCAGAACGACTTAGCGGAAATCTTCCATGTGTCGATCGCATCCTTGAAACCAATATAAAAACGGTTTTTGTTGGAGTACTGGAACCAACAACCTTTATTGCCAATAACATTGGAAAAGAGAAATTAACTAAGGCTGGCGTTGAATACATTCATATTCCTGGGTTCGAGGAGGAGTGTCTCAAGGCTGCTACCAAAAAACCTGGAATGTAAGGAAACTGTTCTGTAGTTTTATAGTATGGGGTAACATGTAAACTTTTAACTCTGTTGTGAAAGTTGGGTAGGGTTATTGATTCTCACTATTTTGACCAGACTCAACTTTTTTTTCGTTTTTCACTTTTTCCCACTACTTTTTTGTGCATTTCATTTGTCCTCTCCTTCCAGTTGAAGTGATAATCATCTGAAACCCTTTCGGAATCAATTAGCAAAAGTTTGTCGTTGAATACTTAAAATGGTAGAAAAACGATCAAAGGCGTTGTCGTCCAAAGATCACTCGAGTTTTCGAGATGCCCTAAAGCTATATGAAGCCAAACAGTATAAGAAAGCTCTCAAGCTTACAGAACAAATCCTGAAGAAAAATCCAGGACATGGAGAAACTTTATCTGTTAGAGGTCTGATGAGATACCACTTGAACCAAAAGGATGATGGATTGGACGATTTGAAAAAAGGACTGGTCGCTGATCCTGACAGTTATATCTGTTGGCACGTTTACGGACTTTACAACCGATTAGAGAAAAACTATGAGGAAGCCGCCAAAGCTTTTACTAAGGCACTCCAATACGACCCGAATAACATGAATGTTACTCGTGATCTTGCCGTATTACAGGTTCAAACTCACCAATATGCTGCTGCTGTCGTATCTAGAGGTAAACTTTTGGAAAACAGTCCAGGATACCGTCAACACTGGAATAGTTTATCCATCGCTCAATATCTCAACAAGGACTATACCGCAGCTGAGAATACTCTCAAAAAATTTGAGGATGCCATTAACAAGCCTTTACCTAAAACTGATTTAGAAAACTCGGAAATTGCTCTGTTCCGAAATCTCACCATTTACAAGAGTGGCAATGTTACTCGTGCTTTAGAACACTTGGACTTGATCGCTGACAAGGTTTCTGATCCTCTTAGTATTATGGAGTATCGAGCTAAATATCTTCTTGAACTTGGCCGAAATAAGGAAGCCGAGCGAGAATATCGTGCTCTGGTCAAGAGAAATCCAGAAAATCGATTATACTTGGCCCAGCTTGAACAATCCTTGAATATAGAGCCCACTAATATCAAGCTTAGACAAGTTCTTTATAATCGTCTTGCTGAAAAGTATCCACGCAGTGATGCTATTCGTGCTATTCCTTTGGAGTTCTTGTCAGGCGAAGAGTTCAAGTTTGCAGTATCTGCTTATTTGACTAACTTTTTGACAAGGGGAGTACCTTCCACTTTTGTCATTTTGAAACCCTTTTACAAGGATGAGGCCAAGCAGGCAATCATTGAAGATTTCATTTTGTCTCAATACAAGTCACTTGAAGAGAAGAATGAAGAATCTGATATGCTGTTATGGACTACATTTTACTTGGCTCAACACTACTGCTACCTGCGAAAAATTGATTTAGCTTTGGAGCACATTGAAAAATGCTTTAAGCTTAGTCCTTCTAAATACAATGTTGAGTTCTACTTAGTAAAGGCTAAGATTTTGAAGCATGCTGGTAACACCTTAGAAGCTAGCAGGGTTTTGTATACCGCTCAACAAACTGATCTTAAAGATCGTTTCATCAACTCTAAGACTGCCAAATATCAACTACGTGCCAACCTAATCGATGACGCCATCAAGACTATCAGTTTATTTACCAGAAACGATAGTTCAGGTACTGGTGTTCAAGATATGCACGACATGCAGGCTCTTTATTTTTTGATTGAACAAGCTGAAGCTTATAAACGTATTGGTAAAAACGGTCTTGCATTGAAGCGCTATGAAGGAATTTTTAAAGTATTCCGAGAAATATCTACTGACCAGTTTGACTTCCATACATACTGCATGCACAAAGGAACTGCTCGATCTTACATTGATGCATTACGTTTCACTGATCAGCTTTATACACACTCAACTTACCGACGGGCCGCCCAGGGTGCTGTTGAACTCTATATTGGGCTGTACGAGGATTTGGAAAGAAAGAAGGCTGAAGAGCAGAATGCCGAGAAGGCGCTTGATGCTCTTAGTGAGGATGAGCGCAAGAAGGCCCTCAAGAAAGCCAAGAAGGAAAGAGTTAAGGAACTCAAAAAGGAAGCTGAAGAAAAGGAGCGCCTAGCTGCTGCTGCTAAAAACAGTGAAAGTCCTACTGCAGAAGCCAACGGCAATCGTGCTTTTATAGATCAAGATCCTTTTGGACGAGCTATTTTGGAATCTAGCGACCCATTAGGCGAAGCCTTTAGATACTGGAAGCCATTAAGTGAGCAGTCCACTGAGTCATTAACTACATGGGAACTTGGTTTTGAAATTTACTTACACCAGAACAAGTTTGCTTTGGCCATGCAAGCCATTGCACCTCGTGGTAAGTCATGTGGTGCTTCCAGTTCATGGATTGCCCAAAGAGCCGCCCGCTTGAAAAATGCTGTCCAGTCTCCTCGTGATGGTCATCCCCTACCTCCTGCTATTAAGATGCTTGTGGAGCGCTCTCTTCCTAAACTCTATCCTGGTATCGAAGAAGTTACCGATCTTAATAAATTTGTTACAGAAAAGGTACTGGGACCATCAACTAAGAATATTTTCGACTTTGTTCAGGCTATTGTGGAGTTTTCAGGCAAGAGTAGTTTATCTCGAGTTGAAAATGTTTTGTTCAACCTCCTGTTTGAGATTAATAGCCGAGATCTTGAACCCACTGACGCTTTGAAGGGTCTCACCATTTTGGAAAAGTTGGGAAGCGAAAGATTAGAGGAATATAGAAAAAAATCACTTTCTAGGTGGCCCTTGGCATCTATTTTTTAGATGTTCGGGCACATGTATAATAATGAAAAGAATATAACTGACTTGTACAAGTCTTGAACATTGAACGGAATAGAAATTAAATCCTGGTATAAAATAACTACACATGAACAAGAGACGTTTTGGTAAATTAACGATGGAGAATGTGTGAGACTTTAAGAGTTGATCTAACTGCCAACTTGAGCTGCACCAGAGCGAGAGACAAAGGTGAGTGACCGAGATCCCCTTGAGAAATAGGTAATAAAATACCAAATAGCTGCTAGGTATTGTATGATACAAGATAAAAAGGTTAGTAGAAATGATTTGAGTGAGTGCAAGCCTAAATACAAGGGTCGTTATCATCGCGCCGAAGTAGATGAATGTAAATGGGAACCGGGATGGAGAGAGTATTTGACCGATATAGTTTCAAGCACTTTGAAGCACTCCAAAGAACACAATGAAGAACATGTAACCCAATGACCAAAATGTAGCAAACTTGCAAAGTCTTGTGACAAGATGGGGTATGATATCAGAGCATATAGCAAAACATGTAAGCCAACCTAATAAACACAACCCAAATACTAGCAGTCTATCCCACTGATTCAGACTGAACCAACTCGGCTCTTCGATTTCACCTTCCCATTGCTCAGAGAAGGGGTTGGTAGATGCAGTAGCTGGTGTGGCCTCTACAGAAGGTTTGGTAACGGGGAGTCGTATGAACCTGGTGCTGGCTGAAAATGGGTTCCAGCGAGAGATATTGTCTTAGAATGAGACTTTATTGGCAATTCCATTGCCGTTGCTACTACTATTACTACTGCTACTTCGTAAAGGGGAAAATCGAGCCCGGAACGCTTCCTCTAAAGGACCAAGTGCTATTTCAAAATTTAAGCCCAATTGAAGGTGGATGAGAAAGTAAGCATAAGAGTCTAGAACCGGCTAGAAGCGAAATCCGGATTTTAGAGAGATTAAACAATTCAGGGCTTAGACTAGTCATTTAGGAAGTTGATGGATTGATAAGCAAAAGTCAAATACGAGGCTCGCACCTTAGAGTGTTTTAGATGAACTGATTAGCCGACATTAGTTTGCCTCAGTAGATGGCGTAGCAGCTGAAGTATTCTGTGACGTCAAGGTGATCCTATGCCAACCAAAGACGACAGGATACGGGCATCGTTCACACTTTCTAATTTGAGGATACGTGGACGAATTCACCTACGGGTTTGACAGAGATGTGAATAGCAGACCCCATTTGTTTCTTTTTTCTTTCTTTTAGTTCTGTCGGTTAAAATTCCTGGAGTTCGTTATCCATTACCCTTGTGGCCCAGTGACCGATACCCGTTGCCTAAAGGTTAACGTCCCATGCTCAGTTTTGTGAAGGGCTTTTAAACTCTTGAATACTTTTTATATTCGGAAGTCTCCATTTGGCTTTATTATATTTTTAATGATATCATCATAGCCATAGGGCTCTGTAATCCCCAAAGTATACATTATTCTATATTTAAAGAATACATT
Organism: Geotrichum klebahnii; assembly: GCA_030570935.1. NCBI lineage: Eukaryota > Fungi > Ascomycota > Dipodascomycetes > Dipodascales > Dipodascaceae > Geotrichum > Geotrichum klebahnii. The sequence goes on along the minus strand of JAJLWW010000007.1, from coordinate 17,741 downwards.
TGGATACAAGTATTGGATTTTATAGTATTTTATAGTATTTTAAAATTATTTTCCATGTACTTTTTATTGTATGGTCTAAAATTGGTACATGTATACATACCCAGTCCATACATAGGTTATTTTTATTTGTCTTATTTTTATTGTTAATTTTTATTTTTTTATTTTTTTTTTTCTTACCTTAACTTTCCCTCTTTTCCACATGGGATTACCCTCGTTCCGGCTTCAACTTCTCCGTAAAATATATTCTCTTTATTCGCGTTCGTGCTTCTTCATTTGCTTCAGCCCTTTTTACCAGGATTGTTCATCTCTTTTTTATTATTAATATTTATATTAATATTTTGTATCTTTATTATTAAAATCTCTTGTTATCTGCTCAACGAGGTACTTTATATCCTACGAAGAAAAAACTCCACTACTACGCGATATTATCGCACAATGTCCCCTCCAGGATTCACTCCAGGTATGGACAGCAGTAATAGCAACTCCAATAACATTCTTCATTCGACAAACAACAACAACAAAGGTGGCACCCCAGTAAACCTTCTATCACGAGAAGTTTTGACCCGTGGGTTTAATTCTTTTGATGACAATAATCTATCCGGCTACATTATAGATGAAAAGGAGCTGTTGGATTTAGAAACCATGAATTCCCCTGACTTGCAGTCATCCATGGTCCACACAACCCCTGGCGCCGAAGACCTTACCAAGGGTATTCCAGGAGCTACTAGTGGTAGTCTTGGATTTTCAACGACTCCTTCACAACCCATCGCATCTTCAAACAATAACAGCAATGGAGGTGGCAACTTTCACAACAGCTCTAACAATCACAGTAGTTCTTTATACGCCAACAATGCGGCCTTACAGTATGGCACCCCTCCACGTATCCAAGAGTCTACGTCTCCTTTTGATGATTTTATGCTTTCTGGAAACATGAAACAACAACAGCCCGCTGCTGCGACTCCTCAACAAGCCATGTGGGCTCAAAAGCGCCAGCAGCAACAAGAACAACAGATACAACAACCTCAGCAACCTGGCCTTTCATCAAATTCTAACATTTACTCGCCCTCTCAAGTTTCTTCTCAGTACGGAATGACACAAATCTCATCTCCTCCAGCCCTGGGAGGTCCTGGAGATCTGAGATCCAACTTTTCTCCTCCACATGCCCTACGATTCCTTCAAGATTATGGTATTCATAGCAACATGTCATCGCCTGCGGGGTCACTAGGTTCACACGATACATATAACATGAGTCCTTCTGCAAAACCTCCTACTAAAATGTCCTCCAATATGGCCCATTCTATGGAAGATAAGCAGCAATTACTCTTAGCCGAACGGCGAAGGCGCCGAAGGGAGTCACACAACGTAGTTGAACGCAGGCGTCGGGACAATATCAATGAGAGAATTCAAGATTTGGCATCTCTAGTTCCAGAAAGTTTACTTTACAATGCAGAAACAATGGGTTCTTCAGGGTCGGGTCCAGTCAACCTTACTAAGGATGGCAAGCCTAACAAAGGAACTATCCTAAGTCGCAGTGTGGACTACATTCGTCATTTACAAGCTGTAATTGATGAGCAGAATCGACGTGAGCTAGAAATGCAGGATTTGACACAGGCCCTTCAGCGCCAGCTTGGTATAGAAGTTACAGAGTATCCACATACTTCAGCAGAACTGGCTCTTGCTAAATTTAGAGGAGGGCTTTCTGAGGGAGGGTTAAGTGAAGAAGTATTATCTCCCGACATGCCTAGTTCTGGATCTTATGCGGTTGATAATTCATCCAACAGTCGGTTTACTCCTGACTATCCTCTTTATTCAAATGATTAATTATTTTTATGGTCTTTTTGTTCTTGGATTTTTTTTCTTTACTATTATTATTATTATTATTTTTTTTTTTTTTGTTACTTTTACAGGATTTTTTGTTCTCTCTCTCTCTATCTCATTATGTTTCCCTTTTCACCCTCCTTTCTCTCTCACAAGTTGATGACTCGATGATAATTTTCTCTCTTAATATATACATATACTATACCCAGGGTATATCAAGATGTGTGATTTTTTTAAGAAGGAAAGCAACTCTTGCACTGTTCAATTTACCGTATCTTTGTAGCAGCTTTTCCCTTTTTTATTAAATGTGTTTTTCGATGATAACATATTGATTATTTGGTACTGTGCGATCCAGGAAACTCTTGATACCTTGATATTCCGCTGGTACCAAAATCAAATGAAATCAATCGGATATTGTCAACGTGCGTTATATGATGCCTTGACTACACATTGTATGCTTAGTATACTATACCAATCATTTCCCTTTTGGAACGGGATGGATGGATTTTCAAACTGTTATCAGTGTGAGGTACTGTGCACTAACTTAGTTTGTTGTATGTGTGCTTATTACGAAGATAAACCCTTTAGGGGCCGACTACCCTAAGAAAGAGAGAATAAAGAAAGAAACTAACAGTTTAACCAATTTGCACTAACTCATATGTGAGCTAGCAAGTTTATGTTCTTATAAGGATGAGGACCAAATAAACAAAAGAGTCAATTGAGTTGGAGAATGGTTGACCTCGTTGAAGCCCATCATATAGAGTTGAGAGTATCGCTGGGAATTAGTCCTGGCTCTATCTCTCTTCATGATCAAGTCTCTTTAAAACAAGAAGAAGAAAACGAATATGCTAGAGAGCTGCCTGTTAGCTCTGATTGATCGTGTCGCGTTCGTGGTACAAACATGTGAATGTCAATGACTAGTCACAGGATTACTATTATTATTATTATTATTATTATTATTATTATTATTATTATTATTTGGATGAGCATTTTTCTTATTATTATTTTCTTTTAACAAAGACTCTATAAATCAGAGTCTAAAAGAGAGTTTAGAATACAGTTCATCATCTCTTTTAGATTCGAAAATTCAGAACCTACCATGCCTTATTCAATTCAAATATGGACATGGACTTATTTAGTGCGTGCAGTACATCGTCGTCGTTCAAACGTTTATTATTTATCATTATTATTATGGCTATTCGGTGTTTTTTTTTTTTTTTTTTTTTTTTTTTTTGGTACACCGAAACCAACCTTCTCAATATTACTCTGTTGCCAGACACAGAAAGGCTGCAACGCGCCTTTCTGTTGTAGACAATGCCATGAGCTGGTTCAGTAAAATAATGCCTCCATAAGTGACAGGTATAACTTCAATTAAACAAAAGAATCGTCCTAAAGAGATGTACAAGTCTGTCCACTTTAATTGTAAGAGGACCTGGAGACGACACAAATCGTTGTTACGGATAGTATTAACCTTTGGCGTACCATGTATGAAACTTCTCTAAGGAACTTGGTGAGGTTCAAACCAAAGATACTTTTAACTAACTAGGATTTCAATTTCAACTCTTTCCTTCTTTCATGAACCAGTTTGAAATGATATTTTAAACCAGTGAACCAGTGAACCATATAAATTTTCTTATTTCTTGACATTTAAATCCTCAGATTCTTTTCTTCTTCTGTGGTACCTGACAGTGGCCCCCACCACCAAATTCTGGTCTGCGTCCTGCCAAACCACCTTAATTTTTTTTTTTTCTCTTTTTTCCTTCTTGTTCTTCTTCTCATAATACGAATTATTACTCTTATTATTTCATTTCAAGATCAGCTAGTTTTTACCTTTCAGGACCTTCGAAACAAGGAACTTGCAACTCGTTTCCCTTAATGGAAAGGACATACGGACTTGCTTTCTTTCTTTTTTTTCTTTTCCTACTTTCTTTATACAGTTCTGAAATCATGGATCTGGCGGGTTAAAAGCCCTGAATATAATTCTTTATTTTGGATCACAAAGACTGAAGACCACATCCTTTGGTGATTCAGACACATCAAGAACTAAGGTTACCTTCTAGTATATCACGATATATCTTATTATATATATTATATATAAATCTCTCGAGTCCTTTGCAAATAATATTCAATTCCAATACCGATTTTTGTATCTCTTTTGCGTCCACTGTCATATGGTCAAGGAACCACTCTGTCCACCAGTGAGTATCAGTTCAGACCATCCACCACCGTTTTACAACTTTTCAGTATTCTCTCTCTCCCTCTCTCTCCAGTACAATGTCTACTCTCGCCGCAAATGCACCGACCTCAGTTCCTAGTAAATCCCCTTTTTGCGGCGAAACACAATTGCCAAATAAGTCCGATACTGTTTCATTCAATTCCGGCATTACTGCATGGCCTACAATCCCTAATACCATGACAGATTCTGACGGAGAAGAAACAGATGAGCACGAAGACGTAAAAGATCTCACAACTCCTCGTAGTTTCGGACAAGAAACAACCATTAATTATTCCTTAAATTCTCCTCAATCTACCGACCTGAGTCCTGTTTCAATCTTACCAACTTCTTTCTCGACTAATCCTTCGAAACATTTTGTTGTTGCACGTTCCCATTCGCATGATAGAACCGGATTCGGCGTACCTATCCAAAACCAATACTCGCTTACTCCACTGGATACGATGTCCACCGAACATTTACAACCCTGCACTAAATCCCTGAGTGGAGGTAGCACACCCAAGAGCGGGAAACCCGTTTCCAATATCAGTACTCAAACACCCAGCCAGCAACTTAATAATCTTTTCGACTCATCTCCTCGTTCAAATATTAATACTTCAGGACCTCCTCTTCCTTTTGATTCCTCATCTTCTTCTTTCTCTACTGCTGAATCTCTTACTTCTGCTAGTACTTCTACTTCTCAATCTACTCTCACTTCTCCAACATCTCCCATCACTCATAGACGTACTTCCCCAGTTTGGTTTTCTCCATCCCATCGTCGTCAATCTGCCATTTCTATTCTGCCATTGATTCATAAAACCCGACAAGACCCTTCCAAGTCCACTTCTACGTCCTCCTTTACAAGTCTGAAGCGGTCAGGTCATACAATTCGTGGTTCGAAGAGACGCATATCTTCACTTCCCAATCCTACTTCTCACTCAACCGATCTGCAAAGACCCGCTGTTAGTGACTTATCCGAAACCAACTCTAATCCACCCTCTTCACTCTTGTCATCCCAACTTGATTCAGAGTTTTCAAATAGTGCAGGTCCTGATACATCTGAGACTTCTGCTGCACCAACCAACCTTGCACATCATAATTCAAAAATTCTGCCACTACGATACGGGGGAGCAAAAAAGTCTCAATTCAAAAAACCACCACATCCTGCTCCTCTAAAAGTTTCATCACCTCCGTTTGCTAAATTGAACGCTCCTGTCTTTACTTCTACGGTCGTTCCTGTTTCTCCCATTCCCACACGCCCAGTATCCCTAGCAGCCCTTTCTCGCAGAACTGTAAGCGCTGAGGTTCTCCCACTCAAGGACAACGATTTTGCCTGCAACGAAATTGTCATTATGGAGGAGCGCCTCAAGGAGATTAAAGCTGCTGGCGGAATTAACATCATTACAGAATTGAACAACAGCACTTCAAGCTTTTCTGCGTCTTCCCCAGCAAAGTTCTCTGCTTCTCGCCAGGCTCCTTCTTCTCCTAGTTCAGATAAAATCAACCTACATGCTGAGCCTACTCAAGTCAGTGCCAACAGTTCAGTCAATTCTGCCTCCATTCCCAAACAAGTGCCAGCCGTTTCAAATGAAGCTTCTACACCGCCTATGCAATCTAAGCGTTTTTCATTCTTTTGGCATAAGAAAAAACCTAAGTCTGCACTGGCGAGTGAGCCTGAAGTTCCTGATGCTCATGAAGTCAAGCAAAATATGTCAAAGAAACGGCATTCTGAACCGTTACAGCATGTTGAAGCAGTACAGGACCATATTTTCTCACCACCTAAAGTAGGAATGTCTCAAAAGCCGTCGTCTCTTCAATTTGAAATTCCCAGTAAAGCCTTGGCTCCATCTTCAAGTCCTCCTCTCATTCCTCCTCAAATTCCACTCGAAGCTGTCGCTCTAATTCCGTCTGATTCTTCCATCACGAGAAAAAGCTTGTCGCACGAATTGGACGGTGAGGTTGAACGCGCCTCCCATGACGCCCAAGTAGCTCTATTAGAGGCTAAAATTCGCAATCAAGTAAGTACTAATTGGGCATTTGTTTGCTCTATTCCTCTGATTTTCCATTTCTTTGTATATATGAGAGTTGGGATGATATTCTTGTGGTTGGTTTTTTCTAAACCTTTTTTTGTACCAACGGTCCCACTTTGGCCCAAGTCTCAGTCTTTCAGTGCCAACCACCCCAAATTATCAGTTTGAATCTTAAGGTTTTCACTTATTTGCTTAGCATAACTTCTCTCAGTCCAACAATTGTGTCCTTCAAACAAAACCATTTCCTTAAAAGATCCTTTCACTGCAATTCTGTTTGATTTTCTAACTTATTCTCAATTTTTTTTTTCTATTAGCAGGCTATGGAATCTTCGTTGTCTCCTTCGTCTTCATCTCCTAACTTAAAGACCTCTATTCCTGAAACTGCAGGTCCTTCTTCAGATACATCTGGTACTTCTCCGAACAAAGAATTGGCCCGACACAGTTTTGGTGCTCGCAGACAGTTGAGTTCTTCTTCTCTTACCATTTCAGTTCCTACAGCTTCTTTACCTCCAATCGCAGCATCACCCATTAAATCTTCTACTTCTGATAAGAGACCTACTTCTTCTTATACTACCCATTCTCGATCAGCTTCGAGTGTGTCGAACGTTGCCCAGCATCGCTTTTCTATTGCACCCAGTTTGGCGCGAAACTCTCTTATTTCACAGTACTCTCCCGTAATTGAACACGCCCGAGAAATTTCTGTACTTAAATCCCACTCCACCTCTCCAGAACCGAACCCTCTCACTTTACCGCCTTACCGAAGGGCATCTATTTCTGAAGTCTCTCACACCACAACCGATACCATGGCTCCTAAACCAATTTACACTAAACCTGGGTCTGATGCCCAATCGATTTCGATTGAAAAGTTTCGTAAATCAACTCATGAGCTTCAAACTCTTTTATCGGACATGAAGGCTCTCCGCCATGCTTCTTTTAGTGGAGCCCACGGAACATCTCAATCAAATGCACCAGATGCCTCTGGTTTGAGTTCAGATACTTCTTCTTCAAGTCGTGCCACAGCTCGTCCTGGTCCTTCTCATTCTACTCCACTTCCTTCAGTTCCTACTTTTGATTCAAGTACAGAGCCAAAGAACCGCAACCGTGACTCACCTACCTCATTTGAGCCAGCCACTGTTTCCATGATTGCACCTCCATCCGATATGAGTTCTGACAGTGCTAAAAGAGATGGCACTCCTAATTCATCTTTACGTGCCATGTTTATTCCCACTTCTTCAGGCTCGGGGGTTGTAAATAAAACTTCATCTTCTCCACATCTAGACAAAGACCTGCCTCTCCCTCCAGCTCATGCTAGTCCTTTAGATGGCACTCCAACACGAAACCCAAATCTGTCTCCAATATATGGACATGCTCGTGCTGTTTCAGGCGACGAGGGAAAATTTCAATATCCTTTGCCTTCTGATGAAAGTCCCTCTTCTCCTTCTCGGATCAGTGTTCCTCAGTTTCCTCTTCCTTTACCACCACCAAAGTCTGGCTTGCGTCAGTTAAACTCTAAAACTCATTCTCATTCTCGTTCCAATTCTCTTCCTGTTAGGTTTACTGATGATATTGGTACTGATAAATCTAATACTGAGGCACCAGTACCTACTAAATCCTTGTCTGCAGGCAACGGTGATGGCGATGAAGATGAAGATTCTGATCAACCATTGCATCCTGCTCTTGCTGAACTCAAATTTCCTTCCCGTAATTTCAGTGGCAGCAGAGCTCACGGAGCTCCTTCGTCAATCAATACTTCCTTACCTTTGGCTTGGACTGCTTCAGCAGCTACCGATGATAGTTCTCCTTCTCCTTTATTAGACTACCGAACAGCACCATCTTCACCTCAAAAAACCCCTACTGTGGCTCTGGCTCCCCCAGCAACCTTCAAAACTTCCTCACAACATGATAGTGCTTTAACCGATCTTGGGGGACTTCCCGAGCCTCCATTTTTGCAGTCAAGTAAGCAAGAGACGCAATATTCTTCAAACGAAAGCTACTTAACTGCCAATTCATTTACTGATGATGAGGATCGTGAAGATGTCAAAACGCCTAGTAGATTGCCGCCTTTTGCATACCCAGAGACACCTGCCACTTCTCAAACTCATGCAAGTCCGCTACCAAAGAGAAGCAGTATGATTCCTGAAGATGTGAATAGTACACCAACAATCATGGCAGCTGGTATTCAACAACAGCAACTTCAATCACCGTTCCATGGTATTACTACAGCTAGATCTCCAGTAATGGCATCCGGTGTTACTCCTTCTGATGTGATTCATCCTTACAAGGTAAGGCAGGCTAATCCCTCAGGTTCCAAGCGAGTTTCATCATCTCCACTTGTTACTTCATCTATTCCTGATCCCACGATGCCATCTTATAGGAATTCAGTCATACTGGATCAATTTACAGATACCAAGTTACCGCCAGCAACTGGAATTTATTACGATGGAAGCAGTAGTAGTGATGAAGGTGAAGGCAAATCACCCCGAATTGTTTCAGGTGGTACTATCTTGGCAACTACCAAAAATATTAGCAGTACACCGGGTGGTGAAGCCTCGGTAGTAAAGCCACAGCAGCAGCGACAAGTATCTAAAAAGTTTTCCAAGAATGGGTCTGATCTTGTTAGTGGAGTAACTACACTCCTGGATGATACTGAGAACTTGGTACCCAATGCTGAAACTATTATTATTCCAATTGAAGGACCTCAAAAACGGTCCACTAGACGAGTGTCATCACAAGGTGGTGCATCTACCATAAGACCAAGTGCGAATGAATCAGGTGAAAGATCCCGACAAATTCCAACTCGTTCTAGTAGGGATAAATTTTCAGGTAGCAGTGGTGGTATTAATCCCAAAAAGCAGCGCAGCAGTAATAATAATACTACTTTACCTGGAAACTCCAACCCAACAACCACCACCGCCGCTGGTGCCAGTGAAAAACGACCATTCTCACAGCAAAGTATTCAAGAACTTTTGGAACTATCTCAATCTACTTTTAAATTACAAGAGATTGACATGCCTCCAACTGAACGTCTGTTGATTGAAAAGTTTGTTAATTCACTGGCTAAGTTGTCTGCAGATATCAATGGTGATGCCAATAAGAGACCAGAAGGAATTAGAAGGTTAAATAATGCACTTAGAGCTATTGAAGGGTGGATTTAAAGGAACATCTTTCTTGATTTATTATTTGTAAAATATGATGATTTTATTTTAATATATTTATGTATATTTATTGTATTGTGTGAACTCAATATAATGTATTTCTTTTTTGTTTTATGCCTGGACTTTGTAACTCATTCTCTTCGCAATTTCTCAATTTCTGATCTTGATTTATTGATTCAAAAACGTGTCGCTATCTAGTCAAGTACTCCAAGAAATTTCTTAATATAATTATCACTGTTCATCTTCATGCAGAACCTTTCCACAACAAGGCTAACGAGGACAAGTATCACAAACGTGATGATTATTGTCAAGAATAACCCAATCTAGTACGAAATAAAAATTACTTATCAGAGCCACCATTTGATTTCAGTTTATCATTCATTATGAACTCAAGTAATGACCAAAAGAAGAAGCAATCGAAGGAAGAGTTAACGTTTAGGAATAAAAAATATTTGAAAAAAAAAAAAAAATAACGAAAAAACAAACATCTAGATGAGGATAAAAACATGAAAGGAAAATTAAAAAAATAAAGAGACAAAAATTATTTGTTTAAAGCGAACTTTCTGGCGGGGAAAACTCATATGTAGCCGATTCTTTCAAATGAGTAACAGTGCCTTCATATGGTTTATTTTTCATCATGGGATGAACCAATTTCCAGCCCACAGCTCGGCAAAGATACTCAATTACATCGTCACAAGGCCCAAGCAAAGTCAGATCAAATTCATTATGGTTGATTGGTGTTTTTGAAATGTATACCTGTGGAACGCTGGGAGGGATGATGCGAACTGTCTCACTTACAGGAGACACCTTTAATGAAGTTCCAATACAAAGCAATAAGTCACATCGATCGGCGTCACCTCCAATTAATGTGTTTTCAAACTTGTCGGGTAGCGCTTCACCAAAAAACGTAATATCTGGCTTCATAACCCCAAAAACTGGATTGTTGCGTGCGTTGCCTCTGCCAAAGTCGCTCTCATCATCACTATCATCTCTGCTGGCATATGCCTGTTTTCTCTTCTGACCATTAGATTGGCCTTTTGGATGGCATTTAGGGCATTTCGCTATTTTAGAGTTGCGAATGTCATCAAATAAATTTTCTCCTTTGGTCTGATAACCGCATGTCTGGCAAGTAGCTGTCGCAAAAGACCCATGACATTGGACTAATTTCTCAGCTTTGATTCCTGCAAAATATTCAAGATTATCAATATTCTGGGTGTAGTTGCGAAGTAGTTTACCCTTCTCCTGTAATAATTTGATAAAGGCATGTGTGGGACTGTAATTGGTAGTAACGGGGAGAATTTCTTTAGCCACAGAATAAAAAATGCTTGGATCACTGCGAAATAACCTCAGGTCAAATACCTCTTGTGGATCAGAAAGACCTAAATAAGAAAGCTTGTTATACAAACCTGATTTTGACCGGAAATCAGGAATACCAAGGGATGTGGATATACCGGCACCAGTAAGCACAATGATATTTCGAGCATTCTTGATAACTGTCGCAAGGGAATCTAAAGACATCGACTGGGGTAGACGTTTGCGAGGCATTACTGTGTATTGGACTGCCAGTCTTACAAGTTCGATCAACTCTTCCGTTTTGGATCTAGTGACCAAATTTTCAGGAAGTGGGAATGAGAGTGCAGCTAGGATTTCTCCCAAAGTATGTTCACGAAGCCCAGAATAAACATATTTTTGTAAAAATCGAAAGGGGCCATTCATCCACAAATACATTTTTAATTCTTTGGCAGCTGCAGGGGATACCTCAACACGAAGACTAACCAGATCTACAGGCTTGCCTTGATTGAGACGTACAGCCATAGCGCGTAGTAATTCTGTTTGAGAGAGATTGATTCTAGGAGAATCAGAAAAGAATTCATCCTCTTCTTCATCACTATCGAAGTCGCTGCCTTCACCAAAGTCAGAGTCATCCGTGAGAGCAGCTGTAAATGGAACTAAACTTTGTGAATTTGGTGGAGGGTCGACCTCAGGAGTAATTTGATGGTCGAATAATTTTATCAACCTTGCTGTCTCATCTTTAGTATCATTCTCTTCATTTGGAGGAAAAAATTCAACGACTGGATAATTTACCACGGAAGCAGAATTATCAGATGGTTCCAGTTGTTGTTCTTTTGATGCGTTAGAAGATACTGTGCTAGGGGATATACCAGGCAGAGTCTCAAAAGAAAATGGCGCAACAAGCGGGTATTGTCTAGTAGGAAGTTGAGAAATAGATGAGTTTAATGCAACATTATTATTATTAACGGAATTTTTGGAAAATAGAGAGCCTGTAGAACTAGATGAATGAGGTAAAGGCAGCTCCTTTAAGCCTGAGGCTTGACTTGGGGATATTGAGGCTGAAAGCTCAGACGCAAGCTTTGGACGTTTCCACGACGGCGGCGAGTGCTGCGGTGTAGTGCGCATTGCAGTTAAAATTTATAGAGAACTCAGATTAATGAGATTATTGACACCTGGATGTCAACAGATTTGATTGAAGAAAGAGGCAAACCCTGTACGCCTATATTTATTATTTTCTCACTCTGAATGCATTACCACCAGGTAGAAAAAGTAAAATAATACACGAGGAAATATTGTAAGATTCGATCACCGGATCAATACAACTATTGAATGAAGTCTAGTGGAATCAGGTCTTCTCTTCCAGTTCTACGAGTCTGGATCCAAGTTCAGACTTAAGACTTGGGATATAGACAAAGTGATTAGTAATCACCAACAATAGAAGCAACAACACCGCCCAAAAGAGATGGCCCAAACTGCAACTTAAAGGTGAGAAAGCAGGATTCAACCAACAATAATAAAAACTTAAAGGGAGAGAAAAAGCCCACCCACACAAAACAGTCGGAGTAAAAAAAAATGCCTAAAAACCCCAATAGAAAATGCAAGTTCAAGTTTTTGTGCGAGGCGATGGCGTTTCTCGGGAATAAGAGGGAAGGAAAAATGAAAAATGAAAGGAAATTTGAGGCAAAAAAAAAATTCTATGGATAGCTATAGGTAGGGTAAATACAACCCTTTCCCTTAATCCAGATTAGACAAGAGTGGCCAGTGCATTTTGAGTCCAAGGCAGGCGAAGTAAAAACGAAACGAAAACAAAAATCCCAAGCAACAGAAATTAATGGCGTCCAGCACAATCTGTGATGAAGGAGGGTAGGGCTGAAGGTTGCTCAGAGCATAGTGGAACAGTTGAAACGTATGGGACCGAGCAGAGCACGATATCTCGAAATTCAAGTCATATAATGAATAAGCAGCTAGATTTGCAGTTGCCGTGAACTTCGTAAGTCAGCATGGGGCGAATCAATCATTTTCAATTGTTTATTCATTACAAGTTCATCCTCGAACCTACTTGGATCAGAGAGTCAAAGTGCCATCTGGATTGATTTGCAAAATTTCCATATAGAACTAGTAGAAGCTATCTAGAAATTCATGAAATTCAAGAGAAAATGATTGGAGAGGAAGGGAAAGAAATAAAGATAAAATAAATAATCAAAACGAATAATTAAATAAATTGTGATCCATTATGAAGGGTAAAAAAAAAATAAATAGTGAAATTTCTGAGTGCACAATATTGTAAGCAATCATTACACCTGAGATGTTGTGTTGTATACTATAAGGTCTAGAAACATGAAATAAGTCATCAAATTCTATACTCCATCTGGTCCATTTTCTTCAACAGGCTTTGCTCTTTTCAAGTTATCATAACGTCAGGAATTGTTGTGTCTGCCTCTGAAGAGTTTTTAGTCATTGGGCGGCGCAAGAATACGGGCATGCTTTTTTATTATTATTATTATTATTATTTTTTTTATTGTTTTGATTTTGTTCTTGCAAACACCCTTCTACAAATACATATGCAATCCTTACTTCTTTCTTCCTCCCCTTCGCTTCACCTCATTTTGTCCACCTTGAAATCTTTAATCCAATTATTCAGACACTGAATCTGAATTTCTTTTGGATTCATCGTGTAGACTGCTTCTCTACTTCTACGTTCACTCGTGTTGTATTGTGCTTGGAAAGTCTTTCTTTTCACTCCCTCTAGTCATTAATCGGCATTCCGCCTTCTTACCATGGATAATTCAACGACTCAAGATGACAGGGTCATTGAAGATATTTCCCGTAAGATAGATCGTGAAAAGGTTCTAATCCAGGGAGCTCGAGCCTTGCGGAATTCAACTTCAAATGCTCTTGTTCAGCAGAAATGTGATACTAATATCCACGAAGGACAAAAAAATATTGAATACTTACAAGAGCGATTGAAGCAGCTTCAAATTCGTAAAAGAATATCTGTTTCTGGTGAATCTACTGGTTCAGGGTTGGCGTCCTCTGATAATTCTTCCAGTACTTTACCTGGCTCTACTATTTCTCCTTTTAATTCATCCTTTACGTCACATTCGAATTCTACTCAAAATGGTGTATTGCCTAGTATGTGTCAAATTAATTTTTCTGGTGTTGATTTTTTTTCTGATTTTCTAACTATCAATAGTCTCCCCTGGTCCCACTGTTGCTGTTTCAACCAGACCCAATTTCACAAGACTTGACCTGATCAAATATGACTCTCCATACTTGGGGCCTCGTATTCAGTTAATGCTTCAGCAACTTGAGTTCAAGCTCAGTGTAGAAAAACAGTATAAGGAGGGAATTGAGAAAATGGTTAATCTCTATCAGATGGAAGGTGACAGACGCAGTAAGGCTGATGCTGAAGGAAAACGAATGGAGAGTGCCCAAAAAATCCAACTTCTCACCAAATCACGAAAAAGGTATTCTGATATGCATATTGATTTCGAAGAAGAAGCTGGTGATGATGAAAGTATGAATATGGCCAATCTTCGAAGACCTCTCTCTGGTAACCTTCACATATCTTGCTTGGGAATCAAAGACGTCGATCATGTTACTACTGCACGCCCCCTTAAAAGCCCAGAAACCATGATCACAGTAAAAGTCGAAGATCAAACTCGTGCAAAGACAAAACTCTCCCGCACTGGTCGCTGGACTGAAGAATTTGATATTTCTGTTGATAAGGCTAATGAAATTGAGCTCACTGTTTATGATAAAATTGGCGATCAAAGCATTCCAGTTGGTCTCATGTGGTTACGCATCTCTGACATTGCGGAAGCTATGCGTCGCCGAAAGGTGGAACAAGAGTTAAACCAGGCTGGTTGGGTTAGCGCTTCCAAAGTTCAATCAAATAGCCATGGTGGAAATAACGGAAATAGCGGTGGAAATCACAATGGTATATTAGGTGGACGCGATGGCAACCAGAAAGCTGGTTCTAAGGGCCATTCCGGAAATAATAATTCCCAAAGTCTTTCTTCACCTTCAATCACTATCGACTCATGGTTTGTTCTAGAGCCCGCGGGTCAAATACATCTTTCTTTAGGCTTTGAAAAAACTAGCAAAGGAACGAAGCGCCCATATGATGGTGTTGGTGGACTTGGCCGTCAAGGTGCCATCAGACAGAAGAAAGAAGAGATTCACGAAATGCATGGACATCAATTTGTTCAACAGCAGTTCTACAATATCATGAAATGCGCTCTGTGTGGAGACTTCCTCAAATACGCTGGGGGATATCAATGCTTAGACTGCAAGTATACTTGTCACAAGAAGTGTTACCCCAAGGTAGTTACAAAATGTATTTCTCGAGCAAGCAATGAAGCTGACCCTGATGAAGAGAAACTTAACCATCGTATTCCTCATCGGTTCGAACCTACTACAAATATGAGTGCTAACTGGTGTTGCCATTGTGGATATATTTTGCCTCTAGGCAAGAAGAATGTCAGGAAATGCACTGAATGTGGCTCTACTTGTCATGCTGAATGTGTACATTTGGTTCCTGATTTTTGTGGAATGTCAATGGAAGTTGCGAATAAAATTCTTTCAGAAATAAAATCTGCCAAATCCGCGAGGAAAGCTGCTGCAGGCGGAATTTCAGCCAAGCCGCCTGTTATTAAAATCAGTGACCTTTCTTCGAGTGTCCAGCAGCCAATGTCTCCAACGTCGGCTTATAATTATGGATCAACTGCCCCAGTAAGTCAACAGCGGGTGACTCCAGGTTCTACTGAAGGCGCATATAGACCTGGTACCATTCAACAACAACAGCAATATGTTCCTCAGGAGTATCATCAGCAGCAGCCACAAGACGTGCAGATTCAGCAACAACAGTTTAAGCAACAACAGCTTCAACAACAACAGCTTCACCAACAATATCATCAGCAACAACAACAACAACCTCAGCAACCTCAGCACCAGTACCAAAATCAGTATGGATCTCCATCATCTAAAATTCCGTATCCTCCTCAAGAAAGAGTATCACCCGTTTCTACCCAGCCTCACCCTAACAGAGTTCCTGTGAAAA
Organism: Geotrichum klebahnii; assembly: GCA_030570935.1. Classification (NCBI taxonomy): domain Eukaryota; kingdom Fungi; phylum Ascomycota; class Dipodascomycetes; order Dipodascales; family Dipodascaceae; genus Geotrichum; species Geotrichum klebahnii. The sequence continues at coordinate 2,171 of JAJLWW010000007.1, read as the reverse complement.
GAAAAGAAGTTAATCCTTCATTCTCTCCTTCTGTAACAAATAGTCCATCTTCTAGTTCTCCCTACACTCAAAAATCTTTACCTGCAGAATCAGGGGTGCCTCATGGATCTTCTATTGCTGAAACCCAGAAACCATCATTGGGAAGTTCAATTGAATTTGGGGCTAGTGGTAGTTCTTCTGTTCATCAAGCACCTAAGATTGAGTCAGCTTTTACTAGCCCTAAGCTTGAACTTCAACATCCTGTATCTACACCTACTCATTCACCTTCATCCTCTCAAACAACTGACCACGATACTGTCGCTATCAGAGATCAGGTCAACCATCAACGTCAATCCCCAACCCCTGCTGTACTTCCGTCTAATACTCAGTTGAGTTCTACTGCTCGTCAATCAGTCCAAATGTCTCCATCTCAGGCTTCCCCCAGAAAAAGTCGCAGAAAGGTTGGGCTTGATGACTTCAGTTTCCTTGCTGTATTAGGAAAAGGAAACTTTGGTAAGGTCATGCTGGCTGAGGCTCGCACCACCAAAACGCTTTATGCTATCAAGGTCCTTAAGAAAGACTTTATCATTGAGAATGATGAAGTTGAGAGTACTCGTTCTGAAAAGAGTGTGTTTTTAATTGCCAGTAGAGAGCAGCACCCCTTTTTACTAAGTCTTAATTCATGTTTTCAAACAGAGAACCGAGTTTACTTTGTCATGGAGTACGTTAGCGGTGGTGACCTGATGTGGCATATTCAGCAAGAACCCTTTACTCCACGCCGTGCCCAATTCTATGCTGCTGAAGTATTATTGGGACTAAAGTATTTCCATGAGAATGGAGTAATCTACCGAGATCTCAAGTTGGATAATATTCTTTTGACGTTAGATGGACATGTGAAGATTGCTGATTATGGTCTTTGCAAGGAAGACATGGGATATGGAAATACCACAGGAACATTTTGTGGTACTCCAGAATTCATGGCGCCGGAGATTCTGTTAGAACAGAAGTATGGACGTGGAGTTGACTGGTGGGCATTTGGAGTATTGATCTATCAAATGCTACTAGGTCAGTCTCCTTTTCGCGGTGACGATGATGACGAAGTTTTTGATGCTATCCTTCTTGATGAGCCATTGTACCCAATCCATATGCCGCGTGACTCTGTAGCCATTCTTCAAGGTCTTTTGACTAGAGAACCTGAGAAGCGATTGGGATCTGGACCGACAGACGCAAATGAGATTATGTCTCATGCATACTTTAGAAATATTAATTTTGATGACATTTATCACTGCAGGGTACCTCCTCCCTATGTTCCTCAGATCGATTCTCCCACAGATGTGAAGAACTTTGACCAGGAATTTACTAAGGAAATACCCACTTTGACACCAGTCACCAAGACCTTGACCCCTGCGATGCAAGAACAGTTTCGTGGGTTTTCTTATCTTAATGGAGACGCTGCGATTTAATGTGCCTCGGAAAAAAAAAACAAGAGAGGTCTGATCTTAATACTAAGCACAAAAATGAAGATCGTGCATCTTATTCAAAATGTCACTACTTTTTCAATAATACATAAAGTTATTTGTTTTTTATTTTATTTTGTTTCTATGCTTTCTACAATTTAATTAATTTTGCTACATATTTATTTTGAGCTTTCGTACCATCTAGGGTTTATCTGGGTACTTGTAGGCTTCGTTATATTTTACCTTTCAAATTTGATGCTCAGCAGAACAATACCAAATTCACCACATTACCTTGTAATTATTTAGCTGTTAAAAAATTACCAAAAGAGACTTCGATTGTTTACTAAAAAATAAAAATTAGGTCGTACCCGGGATCGAACTGGGGTCCCCGGAAATTTAACTTGAGAGTCAAAATCCGATGTGATGACCACTACACTATACAACCCAATACCAAGAATTATTACATAGGCGCCAATTTAATGAAATATTTGAGTTAGCAATTTTTTTAAATTTTATTCATTCATTCATATTTTACTAGTTTGGCAACATTGTATCAGCGCGACACAAATGCAACAACTCAAGACGACACAAAATACTGGTTTGAGAAGGATTCTTGGAGCAGTTAAAACGACACCAATTGAAGTGATGGAAATTGAGGCGGGAATACCACCAATTGACTTAAGAATAAGTTATGTATCAGCTAAAAAGTTGATCAGGTTAAAGTATGGCTTGTGT